>APFE030155554.1:141457-191186 GCA_000404065.3 Pinus taeda
TGTGCAGGCCTGCCGACAATGGAAGCATTACATTTTGGGGAAGGAAACGGTCATCCACATAGACCACCGACCCCTGCAGTTCATACAGACCCAAGAGAAATTGCAGAATGATCGCCATCAAAAGTGGTCCACATACCTGCAACAGTTCCATTTGAATATCAAGTATAAGAAGGGCAACACTAATAATGTTGCAGATTGCCTCAGTCGACCAACGATCATGGCGTTAACCACCGTGCTGAACTCTTGTGGGCACGAGACTTCTGATTGGCCACTGCTCTACAAAAGCGACCCAGAATTCGGCCACACATACCAGAGCCTCTTGGAGGGTCAGCATGTTCCAGATTTTCACCTCCAGAACGGCCTGTTATGCCACCTGGGTCACCTTTGTGTTCCTTCAAGCGAGCGCGCCAAGATGATTTGGGAACACACTACAGTCGGGCTGTTGGGCATTTTGGGGTTGAAAAAACAGTGGCAGTACTGCAGAAGTATTTCTATTGGCCAAATCTTCGAAAGGATGTCGGGAAGTACATCAGGTCATGCACTGCCTGCGCCATTGCCAAACCGACCATCAAGAAGCAAGGCCTCTATACCCCGCTTCCTACCCCTAATCAGCCTTGGGAATCCATCTCCATGGATTACATGTCAGGCCTTCCTTCCACTAAGCATGGAAATGACTGTGTTTTTGTGGTCGTCGACAGGTTCTCAAAGATGGCCATTAAGGCGGCCTGCAAGAAGAATATCACAGCAGAAGCCACTGCTAAACTCTTCTTTGAACGAGTGTGGGTACACTTTGGGATCCCACAGTCTATCATCTCAGATCGGGACAGCAGGTTCCTCGGTACATTTTTGTCCAGTCTCTGGTCAATGCTGGACACCAAACTCACTAAGTCCACAGCCTTCCATCCTCAAACTGATGGCCAGACAGAGGTTGTCAACAGGATGATCGTGCACATTCTGCGCATGTACAACTCAAAGCATCCACGCACATGGGACGAGAGCCTCCCCTATGTTCAGCACAGCTACAACCGGGCTCTCCACAGCTCGACTGGACACAGCCCTTTTCAGGTGGGCTTGGGATTCCAGCCACTGTGTCCCATCGATGTGGCCATGCCATTTGCAACTACTCATGTAGATTCTGCTCATGTCCAGTCTGAAACAGATAAGGCAAACAGCTTCATTGAGAACATCCAACATATTCGCCAGCAGGTTCATGACATTCTGGAGAAATCTAATGCTAAGTACAAGCAACGACATGATCAACATCGGGTGCCACACAAGTTTCAGGTGGGTGACAAAGTCTGGTTGCATTTGCAAAAGGAACGCCTTACCGGAGCCTATCGGAAACTCAGACCACTTCGATATGGCCCTTATACCATTACCAAGGCTGTGGGAGACAATGCATTTGAGCTCAGTATTCCCCCATTCCTTGGCCTGCACCCGGTGTGCAATGTCGACCGCCTTCGGCCATACTTTCCGCCATTACTAGACACGTCCGACATTGCAGAACAACTCACACCCACAAAGTTAAATCCAGCTTGCATGGAACAAGGTGCAACTGATCGGATCATGGACACACAGATCAAGCACACTCGCCAGCAGAATATCCAACTGTATCGAATTTTCAAAGCAGGACAACTCCTTCGCCAAGGCAAGTGGCTCACCAGGGACCAAGTTCAGCAAAAGTTTCCTCATCTCATGGAGGAACTCAACGCAATGGGGACCATTGCTTCCTAAAGGGGGAGGAATGATCCAGGTGGATATTGGTGGCCACCTGCCAAGTCCACCTCGACCCCCACCTCAACATTTTCAGTTTCCTTAATTATAGCGTAGTTTACTATTTTTAGCAGTTTTTCGGGTCCTGAACTTCTGGAGCCGTTTTGAGGGAACGCTGTCAGCACAACATTTCAGGAAGCCGCTAAAAGAGCTAAGAAGAAGAGCGAAGATAATTACTATGCATGGTACGAGAATGAGTGGGGTGGAAGGGGAGAAAAGCTGGATATGATTAACAAGATCGACATAATATTTTATTTCTACATCATAGCAGACAAAACCATGAGAGATTTTACTAAGGATGAGTGCACACTAGACGCAATTTTGGTTGCAGAAGGTTGCTGCCAAGCAGAGGTACTTAACTAGTCCACCTTTATTCTTCACAAACTTTTTGGAGCCTGTGGAGATGTATACAGGTGGAGTACCAATTTCATGTTTGGGTACATTTTGATGTCTTTTGCAATGTAGAGATGGAGGTTGCCAAAGGAAAGGGAAATGGTGACCATTGTTGAAGAACAACCAACAACTCTCCATTATGAACCATGGAGGGCATCGGGAGACCCCAACATGAAGGAGATAAATGAGACAACCATCAAGGATTGATACGAGATGATGCTAGCCATGATAAGGTCAATGGAGAGGATACCTAAGACTCTCTTGGATGACTATTCAAAAGATATCTGATTCAAAGCTTCATACGCGCACACCTACCTTAGGCTGAGGTGCATCCAACCAAAGACATTCAAAATGTGGCCGCAGAGGTTCGCCTTGACTGCATCAGCACTACACAATGAGCTGAGATCTTGGTTGGGGGTGGCTTATGAAATTGTTGATGGGAAGTACAATTATCTATTTGGGGCCTTAAAGAAGTAGGCGCAAGGGGAAGGTGTAGCAAAAAGTAGCAGGAAAATCCTAGCTGAAGATGTCCTCCAACCAATGGTGCTCCAGATGGAGGAGAGGATGTTCGAGCTAAGATGAACAATTGTGAGTTTTGAAGAACAATCAGGTGAGACCCATTATCCCACACAATTTCAAGGTTCTACTATGTTCTCACCCATTATCACAACCCCGTTGGCCATGAAACTCCCCATGGGAATAACCCACCCACTATCTCAGTCAATGGTCCCCAAGCCAAAGAAGAAAATAATTTTTCGTAGTCTGGTAGTCAAAAAGCCAAAAAATTCTCCACCACCACCACCCCCAGTTGTTGACCTTATTGATGAGGTTGAGCACTTAGTTTCTGCATCCCCGATTATTGAAGAGATTCCTACCACTAATTCCACCACCTTACCATAGTTGCAGGAATCATCCTTGCATACAGCCTCCACCTCTATGACCCTATTAGAAGCCCTCCTATCCGGTCGGTGACGCACAACTGTGGAATCAAAAGTTGAGTCAATAGGGAAAGCAAGAGGCACCACTTTTGCCAACGCTACACCGCCAACCTCACTTGCACCTCTAATGTTTGGACTAGACCCACCACATGTGGGAATGTCGAACATTGTTTCGCGGGGAGAAAGGATTCAGTAGTATAGACCACTTTTCCCTATAAATATCACAGTGGTCCCCAACCCTAGCACTGTACCCCCTACTCCACAGTTCACTCTGCTGTCACAAAAAATTCATTCGCCTACCTCCCACTCTAAAAAATTCATCACCAGCATCCTACTCATACAACAGCATTTCCCTGAGCCTAGTACAATGCAAGCCAACATACTCCATCACTGGTCGTTGGCATAGCTATTCACATTTATACAACAAGTGGCACATAGGGCCAAGAATATCCATGAGGATCTACCCAAGGAGCATGAGCAGTAGACAAAGACACTACACGAGGTAACAGAAGAGCGCAATCACCTAAGGCAAGAAAATGTAGATTTGCAAGCCCAAGTTGATCAGGTCACGCAAAGATTCAGGTTGTTATGGTCAACGATAGTAGATGCAAGCACAACAGCACCGACGAACATCACTACCTGCATGCTATTCAACTGTTGCAACCACATCCAGGTCGCATGCTCTAACCTGCTGGAGATGATAAGATCAACACTGTTAGACCCAATTGAGATCTACACAAATAATATCGAGGGAAAAATCTTTGAAGTGGAAGAAAAGAAGAAGACACTATCTGATGCCCTCACGGACAGCTACGCACTAATGAACAAAGTCCATGATTGGCCAAGAAGACTGGTGCTGAATAATCACTTGGTCTACCCAATGAGAGAGTGAATTCAGATATCATTCACCAACACAAAGGACTATAAATACCCTGCCCACCTGCAGTAGATCAATGACCAGATTGATTCAATGTAGGCCCAAGTTGATCAAATTAAGGAAGAGTTCGCGAAAACAAAGAAGGTGATTAGAGACTTGTAGCCATCAGTCCACATGCAGGTCTTGAATGTGAAAGAGGTTTGTGACTCTAGCAGACAACAACAAGAGAGATTGCAAAACAATGGCCAACAGACTTAGTGTCACAGTCGTCGAAGAGTTCAGTCAATGCGCCAACGCAATCCTTACCATATGGGAGGTTTTCATTCAAAAGTACAGAGAATTTAAGAAGAAAACCACAATAGTTGTCCCAAAGTTGGAGCCTTCATTTGGAACGGGGAAACCTCAGAAGGAGTAAAGTGCATCAGGAATAGATACCACCTTGTGACAGTGGCTGAAGCGAAAGAAGCACCTACCAGTAGAAGCAATGCAAGAAGTATAACCACCAACTAAAGAACACAAGGAAATACCAGCAAGACCGAAATGAATTGACTGAGGAATGAGTCAAATAATTGTAGTTGGGGCTTGTTGGGGTCTTCATTTAATTTTGTAAATGTTTTGATCAATTTTGGCTGACCAAGGAACACGGAGGAAACGGGTGGCAACAACAGTTAGCTTGCGAGGGAGTCAGCTAGACAGCAAGGTAGGAACAAGTAGTTACAGAAAGGTGGTAATGGAAGGCAAAGGCAGCTGAGTAGCTAGAAAGGAGGAGGGGTAGCCAAGGGAAAGAATAGTCGAGCAGGAAATGGTAGTCCAAGCAGTAGAGGGAGATATAAAAGGAGAGGGTGAGTAAGGAAGAGGTTGTTGTTGGTTGGCGAGGCCGTTGAAGTTGGTGTTGCGGAGATGATAGTGGTTGTGGTGATATGATACCAGGAGACAGGAGCTCAGCTGAGAAGGATCTTTCGTATTGAGACCAAGCTCGTGAGTCTGTACATGGGTATTCCTTATATTTACTTTCGGCATATGTCGAGATGTATTGTATTGCTTTACTGTTGAATTAATGGAAAGGAAAGTCTGGATTGGTTGCAAAATATATTGTGCATAAGCTTATATGATGTGATGACTAGTTTAAAATTTTATAACACCCTATCAGATGCATGCATTCAATAGTTCTTGTGCTTTAGATGATATCTTTTTACCTGTACTATGTGTGTAATGTTATATACCAGTTATTGGTTGATGCTTCGGTTGATGCTTCCTTAACTCCATGACGAACACTTCTTACTTCTTGTCGCAGCATGCCTTGTGTGAGACTCCTTACCCCTTGGGTAAGGTGAAAATTCTGACATTGACCTACACTATGACATCACCCTAGAGGAAAATTTGACTTGGTACTTATGCAAAATGATTAGGAATCATTCCCCATGAAAGGAGGAATCTTTCCCCACCAAAATCCCTTGATTAGTGGATCTGGTAATACTAGGAATCTGCACTAAATGGTAGGGAACACATTCCTAGGTTTTCTCAATCATTGGAGTTCCATAATTTGTGCCATAGTTCCATAATATTTTATTGATTTATTATTTACTATTGATCCTCCTATAGTAGGGAACAAGCCCCTAAATTATCTCCTCCTCCAAATCTTCATAATCTGCCAAATATTCTCATAATATTCCACAAAAATAAATAATATTAGGCACAAATATGAAATTATTCATAAACCTTCCTAATGAATATATTAAAGTTAAAAATACATTATCTAATGCAGAAGGAGAGGTTTAATGTGTTGAAGGATGGTCATAGTCCTTAAATTAATGTTTAATTTAGAGGTATGGGCCTCAATTTATGTCTAATTTAGAGGCTCATCATACCCTACCGCTGAAAGTGTTGCTCATCCTCTAAGAAACTTAGTGAAATCATTGTGCCTCATTCATGGCCCTTGTGGCCTCTCTCTTGTGCATTGAAAAGATTGGCTATAATTTCTACAAGGACAAGCCCAAAAACATATTTGTGCAAAGAAAAATCATTATTTCTTGAGACCATTAACTTGCCTTCTTCTCCTTATTCAAGATGGGTTCTTGAACATTTTTTTGGTTTGGCAAGGTCTTCCACACCCTTATCAACCTTTTGCTACCTTTTTCCACCATTTGTACACCTCTAACACCTTCAAAATGCTTTTAGATGAGAACTAGGACATCTTGTAGTAATTCCTGTCAAATCTATAGGAAATCTATAGGAGACCCTGTTAAAACTACAGGAAACCCTTTTTGAGCATAAATGATATTCTGAGCCTAGGACAGGCCCTCAACTTAACTCCCATGAATTTTTCCAATTTTTAGGCCTTGGAAAAAAGCTAGAAAGAGATTGGAGACCTCTTGGAAAACATCTTTTCATCATTGCAGTTTGAGTTTTGTTTTGATGGTGAATGCCTCATTTCCTTTTGTTGCCCTCTTCTTCTCTCTTGTGGCCTAGATGACTAGTTAATGGCCTTCGAGTGCTTTGTTTTGATTAGGTCTCTCTTAAGCTCTACCATATTGGGTTTTGGCATAATTTGTGTTAGTGCCTAAATCTACCTCAGGCTAAGAAAGGTAGGATCTATGATAACATCAAACCAAGCTTAACCTGGTAGCTAGCCCTACCAGGTCGGGAAAGGGCTCTCTCCTGTCAATCTTAGCAAATATTCTCAATGAAGCATAAGATGAATTATGTGAAAAATGATTTTAGGCTAGGTATTTGTGCAAAGGAGTTTGATTAATTTTGATGATGTTTTGCTGGCTCAAATGGAAAGGCAGATTTTGGGTCTGGGGAATGAGGCTCAGTTTTGCAGAGATCTCAATGGGGCAAGGTAGGCAAATTATTTGATACTTAAAATTGAATGAAATGGAGAGCTTTAGATATATGAGTAGTTGAAGAGGGTAATAAAACCTCAAGGATCCTCTTCAAACAGTTGAAAACATAAATAACTAAGCAAACCCTAGGTAGAGCACTGCAATTTCAATGGATTCTACCTTTATCCTTGTTTGTTTTAGTTAAGATGAAACAAGAGAGAGAATGGAATACATAAAACACATGTAAACTTACATTTACAGAAGGAAACACAATATCAAAGAAAAATGCCACATGAATCCCATAGAGTGCTGCAAACCCTGGTCTATTCCTTAGCCAAAACTGCTGAAAAATGTATACGATGAAGCTCCAAGCTTTCTCAAAAGTCCAACCTTTGCTAATGACTGAAAAATCACAAGATATAGGTAAAAAACCACTCATCCTAGCTTCTAGAGGTTGGTATGATAAGTTTAGGAGCTGTTCCAACAAATTCTAAACTAAGAACTAAAAATTAGGCAGTTGAACAACTTGCCTCTAAAAACTAGGGAACTGATTCATTCAATTGCAAATTACTTTTTGATGGATGAATCTACCTCTATGAGTGAAAATTTAGCATAATTACACCAAGATCCATAAAATTACATTAAATTACATCATGAGTTGGACATTAAGAAGGAGAAAAGTCAAACTGTCAAGAAACTAGGTGAAAAGAGAGTATTTTTGGTCAAACTGAGCAAAATTTCCCCAATGCGTCGCACTGATTTCCCTAAGCATATCACCTTTTTGCAGCTGGTTTTGGAGGTCTTTCTTGTGTCCAAATTTTCTCCAAGTGTGCTTTCTGGAAAGGTATACCTATCTACTTTCCAGAAGAAATGGAAGTTTTGAATTTGGTCTCCATTTGTCCCTCCAAAGTTGAGTTCTCCCAACATTTCTTCCTGTGTGTTCAAAAAGGGGCAGAAAGGTCATTTTTGGGGCGCTTTTGACATTTTTGGGGGCTCAAAACCTGTCAAAATTTTTTGGCCATTTGTGATCATGCATATTTTTCATGAAAAATCCACAAATGCAGAGTTTCCTTCAAAAGGAGACCCCCATCAAAATCGAGCGCCAGGTGGCACGACGCATTGGGCAGAAAAACCTATGTTTTGGCCCAAAAATTCCAAAATTGCAAAAAGCGTCCCATTTTTTTTGAAATTTGGGATAAGTGTTCTCCATTAAGTGCTATGTTGGGCCAAGGAAGCCTCAACCAAGATCTGAAGTCTATCTTACTCTTTTCACTTCCTCGATGCCTTCTTCAACTTAGCCTTCAAGTTCCTGATTCATGCCTTGCAAGTTTTGTTTCTTGCCAAGTAATGGTAGGCCATGTGCCTCAACATTTTTTTCTCCATGTTGGCATTCTTTAGCAACTTTCCTAAGTGGATATTCAATTTCTCAAGCCAAGATTCTCGATAAGCATTGATTTCTTGTTCAAGTGGTGTGAGCTTCACTTTCCTCCTCTTGGCAGCTTGGCGGTTTTCTCGTATGTTTTGCAGCTCCATAATGGTTTGTTGATCCTCTAATTTCTTATTTCTTTACTCCAGGTATTTTATTATCCACTCAGCTCTTTCTAGGTTGAGGGACAAATCATTGATGTCCTCCTGTTGCCCTTGGATAATCTCCTCGAGCTTTGAGCTTTGTGGGCCCAAATCAATGTCATCATCCTGAATGAGAATGAAATTTGTCTCCTACTCTCCTAAAGGCCCCTCATCATGTAATGTCCACTTTCCCTTGTCCTAAACTTGCTCTGCTGATGGAGGAAGTGAGACCCCTTCCACCCTGGGTGGAGATAATACTCGCTTTTCTGCTGCAAACAACCTTCTAGTGCCCTTTTGATAGGTGACAAACACCGACACACTAGCGTTCTATGTCTCATGACTCTCCTGCTGATGTGAAGGTCCACCTATCTCATGAAAAGCTTCTAGAGGTACTTCAGGAGCCATGAAGATCTCATGAGAAATGAAATCCTCCCATGAGATGTTCTGCAAACCAAGATGATGCATGACCACAATCTTCATTAGTGAAAAATGGTATATGTTGTTATACTGCGGTTGAGGAGTCTTTCTTTGCACTAGGGTGGTCATCTTCTCAATATTTCGGCACATGAAGTAGGGGAGATTCATCATTCTCACCCTAGTAAAGTGCATCAACAATCTGATACGATAGGCATATAGGCAAGAAAATCGACCGTCACAGCTGAAATACTTAATTATGAGTTTCATCAAGGGAACATATGAGTCTTTCAGGTACCGGAAGGGAAAATCTCTATTGAGATGTCTCTGATAACCATCCTTGATGTATGGCTCATAACGTTCCCTCTCAATTTGTTGCCTTTATTCCACTGCTCTTTGACATTTGGAATGCCAGTTGCTAGAGAAATAGACTCCTGTGTCAAGGTGAATGTCACACCTACTAGATGGCCATTATGTAGATTAAGCACAAACAACCTGGCCAACTCATGATGGTACTGGACTCTCGCAACCATCTCACAGAATTGATAAAAATATTGGTGTTGGAAGCACGCAATAGCAATAGGGCAGGCCTGCAGCTCGGCAAGTGAAGTAGGCTCCTCTCGTATATTTTTACTACCCTTGTGAGGTCTCCTTGGTGCATGCATTTCTGTAGGAGAATCACTGTGTTTCTATTCATCTCGGTCATAGGAAGGATCAAATTCCATGTTTTCCAAATGTTTGAGTTGTCTTAGATGAGTATGAAGACATTTTAGGTGTCTTTGATTTTTTGCTGCCAAATGTATGAAAATGTATGAGGGACTATGAAGGGAGAGGGTAAGAGGGGTTTTGGGAATGTTTCTAACTAGAATTTGAGGAATAGAAGGGTTTTAGGGACAATTATTAGGCTTTGGGATAGCAATTAGGGTTTAGGAATTTGTAGCTAGGGTTTGGGATACTGAGAATTGGGGATAGGCAGTGAATGAATTTAGGGATATGGGGATAGTGGAATGAATTAATGAAACTAGAAAACAAATTAGGGAATCAAAGGGTGAGGGAGTGATGGAGTGGACTTGGCAACAAAAACACAACTACAAACCCTAAGCAATTGTTTTTTGAGCAAAAATTGCAAGGAAGTAGGGTTTGAAATTTTTTCACTAAATCATCATAGACATCTTAAGACACACATTCATTTGCATTGAAAGATTGTTTGACTTAGTTTAGATAGGTGGCAACCGAGCGAATTTAGCATTTGGATGAATTTCAAGGGTGAAAAGGGCTTGCAGCTCTATGTGTCGTGCCACAAACCCAACGTGTCGTGCCTACTCTATGCACCGCTTCAATGTATTTTTTGCACTGTGGAGGGTGGCCCAATGTGTTGCGCCAGCCCTATGCATTGCGTGAGTGACCCAATGCGCCGCGCCCCTGAATCTGGAACTATTTGCTGCAATTTTCCTACCACGACCTTGCTCTAAGTTTCTCTTGCTCTTTTGGATGCAAATGAGTATTTTAAACACAAGAAATGGCTTATATACAAAAGAATTTAATTTTTCACTCATAAAACCCACTTTTGTAATGTTTACATTTGACACCTTCTTTTCAAACTCTAACTTTAGGTAGTTTTGCTTTATTTTTCCTTTGATGAATTTAATGACTTAACTTTTTGTTTGCCTTGTAGGTGATGAAGATGCTAAAGCTTGGCAAGTTGACCAGGGTTTCCACTAAAGTTGTTACATATGAAAAATTGAAATTACACCAAACTTTATACATGAAAACATAGAATACTCTGTTTTTCCTCAAAACAGGGTTTTGAGGAAAAATACATTTCTGAGCATTGATTATGGAATTTATTGGTATTGGAACTTTATTCAACCTCCTCATGTGCCTGCTGACCATTATTGAACATTTTGAAGACCCTTTTGATGAAACCCTAGACCTAATGAAACTGAAACCCTAAAATGACTTTTGCATATTTAAAGACAAAAGTGACTGCAGATGATCTTGATGAATGGAAATTGGCCAGTAGGTAAAGCACATGAGGGAAAATGTACAACAAGACACTACCGTCAGATGATCCATGCTCCTAATGGAATGCAACTGACTAAGAAAGGCACCTAATATGCAATGCAACAAAAGAATTTGATCACTGATGGAGGGATGAAGATACCAACACTAACAATTTGTTCATTTCTTCCTTCTTGTAGCAACACTCTATCTTCTTGTAGTAGTCATTCCTCCTCTTTAAAGGTCTCCTAATTGTATGGGAGTGATGAGAAACGATGAAGTGAGATTGGATGATGATGCTAGGGCTCAAAGGATGTAGTGAGGCTGGTGAAAATGGAGAGGATGCTCTATTTTTTTTCAAGAATGAAATGGGATGGATGAATGATGAGTGGATAATGAATATAAAGTGGATGGAGGGCTTGGAGTATTGTGGTGACTTGGCCTTTGCAAAAATTTCTTCTTTTAACTGTTGTCCTCATTCCTTGAAATCATCACCCTTCATAATTTGACTTTTAAACATTACATGAGTAATGGAGTGAGTTGCAATTAGCTAGTTGAAGGCGGATGAGACTGCTAACCCATCCTTAGCTTATAAAACCTCATTTCTCATGCATTGACAAAAAAATTATAAGTATAATATTCTCAAGAGAAGAGGTCAAGAATATTACATACCTGTACCTACCTGATCGCCTTCTTATAGATGTTGTTTGTTGGGGCGTGAAATCCTTGCTTGTATTTGCTACATGTGTTTTTCTCTTTTTTTCTTTGATGTTGTTCCTTGATGTGTAGGTATTGGATGGTGATGTTGATGAATCCTCACCATGATGGTGGGTTTCCTTTTGTTAAATCCCCTTGTCATGTTTCCTTAATGGATGTGGAGGCTTGTATATGTCTCGTTATCATTGTTTGATGAAGCCAACCTCTGGTTTTTCCCTTTAAAATTGCTCACTTCTAATCTTGTAGGTGTTGTTCTATATCCTGTAGGATCTCGTGTAGTATTGTGTAGGTTTTCAGGGAATCTTGTAGGTTTTAAGGACAACCTTTTGTATCCGACTTATTTTGTCCATATCTCCCAAACGGTAGAATGGATTGACCTCAAAATTTCTGAGCATGTTTCCATCATCATTATGTACCTCCCCATAAAATAAAATTGGTCACTGAATGCACGGATCTTGAGAAAAACTAAAAATGGTTGCAAGTGATGGAGGTCAATTTCTTGCAAACCATGCATTGGAATTTGCTGCAATTTCTTGGGCATGTTACCATCATCCATATGCATCTCCCCATGAAACAAAGTTTTAAATGGATGCACAGATATCGATAAAATGCAAAAATGGCTGTAGGTGATGGAGGTGATTTCTCAAGAATTGTGCACTGGAATTTACTAAAATTTCTTGAGCATGTTATCATTAGGGGTGGTTTTTTACCTATTTTCTACACATTCTTTCCCCAATTTTGACCTTTCTGTCCTCGAGGCCTATGACTTTATATGACCAAATTCCTTGTTTTCTTACCTTCTTAACCTATTCTACTGTCATGTTACCTTTTTGTATTTTACTGAATAATACAAGGCTTTATTCCTTTTTGTGGCTAATTGGGAGAGTATTGAAGAAGTATTTTGGGAATTCCTTCTTTTCAGGTGATGGCTCATGAGAACAAAGCTATGAAGCATACATGCAGCAAGGATTAACTACAGAAAAGGGTAGAATGGTTCGCTAGTACACCCTGGATGATGTTACACATTAGATGTTGTTATAGGTTGCTGTTACACATTATATATTGTCACAGGTTGTTGTTACACATTGGATGTTGTTACAAGATCTTGTTACACCACGCGTTGATCCACTATCACACCAACAGTATTGTCACCAGTAATGTTGCATCATCCCGAACCGCCATTCACTCAATGTTGTTACGCCGAAGTTGGAAAATGTGGTTATTATTCCACATAACAGTTGTCGGTCGTAGGGATTGTTTATTTTTGAAGCAACAAGACTCAGTAGTTGCAATCATAACTGATGTATATTTGTATTTAGCAATAGGTTGTAACTACTTTTATATTTGTTCAGATTGAGAATCGTGAGATTTTCATGATCGATCTATTTCTAATTTCAGATTGTAATAACTATAAAATAATTAATTTTTCATGTAAAAGGAAATGACATATAGAAGAGTACTATTACTCTACTTCTGTAATTCCGAGTTTGTTTTTAATATCAATCAACATGGTGATGGTGTTACTATTTTTCAACTGATTCGTTAATTAGTTTTGTGTTCTTCCTGTTAGGGTCATATAATAATAGGATTCTAATTTTGAATTGGCTATGGTTAGTCTTGTAATATTGTACATACTTTTCCTTTCTGCAAAATGTTTTCCATTTAAAAATTAAAAAATGTAAAGAGGTTATGTCCTAAAAGAATAATCAAAGGACACAAAGAAACAGAAAAGATCAAAAAGTGAAAAAGTGAAAAATATGAACCCCAAAAAGAAATAAAACAAATCATGAAAGTGTGCAAATTCAAATGCCACTGCTTTCTACTTTACTTTGTAAAACAAGGTTGTGTGCATCTTGTCAGAAATGCCACAATCTATGATGGTCAAATAACTTAATCTTAACTTATTCATGATTTAAATTTTGTGTTGATAGATAGAGAATAAAGATCAGTAGTTAGGTAGAGAATAAAAATGAGCTCATCATCTTAATTTGAGCCATTGGAAGTTATAAGGTTAGAATTAGATGGTTTGTTTGTCAAAAGAAAAGGAAATAAAGGGTTAGCAAGCTCAAATGCACCCAATAAAGTGAAGAAAAAATGTTAGGATAAATAAAGGGTAGGTAGAAGAAAGGTTGCAAATGTACAAGGTTGCTGAGTCAAAAGCACATGTATCATGCTTAATCTTATGTTTCATGTGCTAGAGCATTTATGAGAAAGAAAATATGTTCACAAGCTAGTTTAACTAATTTCCCCTCATTTCACTATGCCCCCACATGCTTATTTTCTAATTCCCCATTATCCATTTATCAGTTATAAATCCCCTTTTCCATTCATTTTGACCCTTACCCCTTGGTTTCACACATTTCCATAGTAATTAACCTTAAAAAATCACCCCCTACCCAAACCCCTTTTCCCTAGTGTGAAATCCATTTCCCATTGAAAATATTACTTTCCCCCCTTATTAATTTCCCTATTTCCCTTCAAAAACCCATAAAACCCCCTTATCCTAAGTTTTCACCCCCCCGCATTATCTAATTAATTTCCCCACTTTGTATTTCCCTGACAAACCCTTTTTTAGCCCACAAACCCTTGGTATGGTTAGAAAACCCTGCCACATAACCCCTGGTCCCACTTTATTAACCCGCTGCTTATATTTAATCCCGACCTTATACACTAATTAATTACAATTTGCTGTAATTAAACTCTAGGCCCTGCAAATCCCTTTCCTGATTCCCTCCGTGCAGCTTAACCATGTGACAAATATTTGATCTCCTACCCCTAGATCTGATGGTGTGCATCCATATCGTGTGGGTTCACCACCCGACCAAAAGTAGCCCAAGAGCATGCAAGATTCACAGTTTTGCCTGAACACTGTTCTGCTATGTGGCAGCATCAGGTGAGATCGTGTGCTCACGAAAAATACCACCTACCCTCCAAAAGTGATGCGATGGTCTAGAAAACAACCTACCTACCAGAAGCAAAAAATGCCCACTATTCATTCATAATTTTCGTGCCAAAATGTGTACGTTACCTGTTAAAAAGCTAGAAAAGCCCCGATTTTCTCTTTTTGCTCGTTTTTCACCACAACTACTACTCATGCCATTTACGACACTGTGAACCTAAAAACAATTGAATTGACCACCGTTTGCTACTTGAAGAAGCTCCAAACACCCAGTTGAAGCAACGAGTTCACAGTTGAAGCCACTGTATCCTCTGTATTCACCATTGAACCTAGTTTGCAAGCCAAACCACCAATTTCCACGTATTCTTGGGAAAACAAGAACCACCCTTCAATTTGAAAATGCACAGTCTAATTAAAATCTTAATTAATTGAAATAAATTAAGAAATTTTCCTAAATTGAAGACAAGCTTACTTGTATACCCCAAATCTTCCTTTTACAGTTTGTAATTTCTTACTCACTATAACAGAAACTCCCAAAACCTCACTTCTAGAACCTATACAAGCTTAATTCATATCTCTAGACCCAGTTATGGCTTTCCAAACCTCGCTAGACATGAGACATCTACACACTCCTCACCTGGACATCAACCACCTTGCATTAGCAGACATAGATTTTCAAATAAAGGATATTGCTTCCCTTGCTTACCTTCTAAAGCTCCACTATTGGAGTAAGGACATATTCTTAAACTAGAATGATGACATCCACCTTTGGGAATCTAATTTTCCTAAATATTTGTTTCCAGAAGTACACCCATTCCTAGATATCATCCATTTTTATCATGCTTGGTACATTCCTAGCCAAAGGGTTGTTGTCACCCCTAACCAACAAGTATTATTTACCATCACTGTAGAACTTATCAACCAAATGCTTCAAGTCCAGCCAAGCCCTAATGAGACCCCACTGTCCATTGGAGATTTGTTGGACCTATATGTCAAGTTAAACCTGGCCAAAATAGCCCAAATTTTCAAAACTTTCATCATAGAGGAATGCCATAATCGCACAGATAGTGCCCCTTATGCTGCCACCATTTTCCAGAAAGGAGTAGACAGATTATTACCATGCTCTCTTGCATCTTAGGATATACCATAGATCAGCATGTGGATGAGGTTGTCCTAGAATTTCTTTCCATCTTTAGCCTAGGAAAGCCTCCTACTGATATTTATAACTATGCTCAATTTATTGTAGACAGGACGCATGAACAGTTCATCAGACTACCAACTAAGAGATTTTTCTGGTATTCTTTTGTATTATTTCACATGTTTTTATATTATCAAACAAACAAATTCCTTATCAGCATCCAGAAGTTGATACCAAAGGACTTCCCTTGATCTAGAAACACTCCACTGCATTCACTTATAAAGACTTCATTGATTCATTTGTCCATCCATTCATGAACATGCTAACCAGTAGTCTCAGCCTAGAATCAGCCAAGAGATCAAGAGGGTCTTACAGTTGGCCAAGAACAACAAGGTGGGAGACTGGTATCTATACCATAACAACACAGAGATTATAATTTATGGATGCCAACTTGCCCATTGCAAACTGCCCAAATACCTCTCTATTTGGGTATTTGCACTAGAATATGTGTGGCAAATCATCAATTCTGATGAGGTCAACTTCCTAGCAGCTAGGAAGAAAACCCAATTCAAAATTAAAAATCAATTGGGCCCATTCATTTGTAATAACAGATAAGTTGGACCAGAGGTAGATAAGATGTTACAGAAAATGAAGTTCAAAACCAACTTTATGTGGCAGTATGATCGTTATGGAGTCATAAATAAGCTGAGAATCAAGGTCAAATTGGGACCTTTCATCCAACATCCTATACTGGATATTGAGAGGTTTTGCAACCAATCAGAATGGTTGGAAAACACTCTAAATGACATGGATAGCATGGTAGTGGATGTAGAAAATACACTAATTGATGTAGAGAAACAAATTGATGAAATTTATTTCCTGCAGGTTCTAGAACTAGAGGAACCCATGAATATTCCTCATGTTTTATAGATCCTAGCAAATGAGGAGAGAAACCCAAAGGGAAACAAGGAGGAGGGTTCTAGTTCTGCTATGGAAACCACAGATGAGTAATTTGAGCTCAGGAAAAGGCCCAAGCTGAATCCTATAACTGAACATTAAGAAACCATTGAATTAGTGGAAATAATTGACACTGATACAATGGTGGAAAGAAGAAATGGCACAACTGCATCTGGAGAAACACAGTAACCTTCAACATATAACACTCAACTGATTGAGAGACAACTCATTGTTGGGTTTCTTCTTTCACTAGGCAAGCAGATAGAGAAAAATACATCAAGGATAGATACAAGGAAATCAAATTGAGAAATAAAAAGTTGAAGGTTGAAACCTATGCTTAGTAATTCAAGCATACACCAGCAAATCAAAGCAGGCCGATGTCATCTTTTGACATCAAAGTAGGAAAAATGAAGGTGTCCTTTATGCAACTGACTGTCCAGTAGACAAAGACATCATCTGAATATAGAAAAACAGAGTTTGAGGTGTTGCCAGGGATGTTCATCCTATTGACCAGATAGAATTCCACAAGCATGCAGGAGACATGATCTACTCCACCATGACAGGAAAGGTCATGGCTGCACACAAGTTGCAGAGTTCATTAGATAACATTAAAACTCAATACAAATTAGAAGAAGCCTCCTCACAGGCCAAGGACAACAGGATCAAGTCATTGGAGGACTTGGTAATTGAGTTGGGACATGACCCCAATGCCATCAAGGCTATTGAGAAGTTGATCAAGAAGAAGAATGATGACATTGCAACTCTCAAAAAACAACTAAAACTTCCTCATTCAGAGCACCCACCGACAAAAGAGGTCCCAGAGATTGAAACAGATTAGGAGGAGTTGATGGACTTGGTTTTACAATTAAATGATCAATTAAAGGGAATGGAAAAGGAGTTAGATAGCTTGATACAGGTAAAACAAGCTAGTCTGGAGACTGCCCCTACCACTATAATCCCAATAGTTACTATAGCAGTACCTCCTCTTTGGCAGCATCCTTAGCTCTTACAACTCCAATGGCTACAACACTGCGAACTTCTACAGCGTCTACATCAACAACAGGCTCAACAACAACCACTCGGCTAGGTGATGAGGCTAGTAGATTGGTCAAGGCAATGGAAGATAGGTCCTTTCAGACCACTGAAATAAACAAGCTCAAGGAAAAGGTAACCAGTCTAGAGATTGACTATAACCTTGCATAAATTATGCACAAAGAAGAAGTGTAGAAATCAACCAGGATGAATGAAAGAATAAAAATTTGGAAAATGAATTGACTTTAAAGGAACCCCTTGGCCAAGCTAAGGAGCAATTATGGGCCAATATCATTGACTCTTTCAATGATATTTGGCCATCCATCCAAGTAATTTTTGAGCAAATTGACTTAGTAAAGTAGGCTACAGAAGCCAGAGGAAGCAACAAGGATCATTCACTTCCTTAACTCCAAAAATAAGTATGAATTGCAGGAATTAGAGATACCTAACAGGACAGGTACAATACTAGAAGTAAAAAGGGTCCTCACCAAGTGGAATTTAATGTTAAACCTTTAAGATAAGTGCCAAACCATGCAACTGGCTATAGACAAATTCATGATTAAGTTTGAAGTTTTGAGGCAAAAGGGTCTGCCAAATCCCTTAGTAGTAAATGTTAAATTAATTACACAAAAGGACTACAATAGAAGAATTAGAGAAGTGGCCAGAGATTAGGTAAATACTTTATCTATGAAGGGGATGCCTATTGGTAAGGTCCTATACCAGACTTTTGAGAACTTTTTTTACCTCTAGCATGAGGTAAAACACCTTTTGTGAATAAGCCCACTTTTTCCAAGTACACGAAGGTATATGAGATTTAGAGGAAAATGATAAATATCTAATTACCAGATGTAGAAACATGGGAGAAATTGAATGATTTACTGTAGAAAGTCAAAATGTAAAAATGTATAGTAAGGGTGAAAAAGCATAGTAAAAGGATAATGATAGGCTAGCTAGATGAAAGAGTATCAGGTAAAAGTGTATTAGTTGAAAGATCAGAGTAAAAAGAGCATTCAGCATGAAGACCAACAACAAAGTAGAGAATAAAAGGGAAAATATCATAGCATAAAGAAAGCACAACCTAATAAATAGGGAGAACATACATTAGTTGAACATCTATCTGTATATTCTTACATGAAGATATTTCTTTCTCCTAGTTTAATTCTAAAGACAATTTGGGATATTTTGAAAATTATTTTTGTATAAATACTTCATAGTTCAAAGTATTGAGTGTGGATTGCTATACATTTGTAGAGTTATTTTGATCATAAACCTAAGGTTTATTGTACCAATTTTTCAAGTTAGTAGACTGGACCAAGTAATAAAGAGATTGCATTATAGGATTCATCTGTTGAGCTATTAAAGTGAAGTATTTTCTTTATCAAATTTGTTATTTTCTTGTGTTTTTCACAAAATTAAATGTTATCTAAAGTAGAATGAATTAACTGGAAATTTATCTCAGAATTTGTTTAAGTACACTCTGTTTTGAATAGTTGATCATTTCCGTGTTTTCTTCTGATATTTGGATCTAAGAATCCTTAATTTCTCTCCCATCCTGGTTGACCTCTTTCACTTTCTTCATAATCCAGCCTAAGGAACCCTTAATTTCTCCTTGGATCTGATTGAAAACCACTTCACCATCCAGCCTTGAGATCTGAAGTAACTTTGCTATCTTGCCTTGTAGACACTATTTTTAGAACTTGATCCAATCTTGTTTGCCTGATAATTGACCCCATAGCCCAATAGTAAAAGACACCCCACTTTTCATCTAAGTAAGAGATCCCACCACCAAATCCAAATCAAAACCAAAGAACAATCATAACTAGCCTAAAATCAAATAACTCAACAAAATTAAATCATAAAGAGAGAGCCCTCTATCAGAATTAGGAACGCTAGATCCTAATCTCCAAAGTAGGTTTGTGGCTACCTCTAATCATTTCTTTCTAATCAACTCTTGAGAAATATTGGAGTGATAACATATTGGCGACCATAATGGGGACTTCGATCCTCAGAGTAATAAAACTTTGAGGAAACCTTAAATTTCATCTTTTGCCTCTTAAGGTCATTTTAAAGAGTTTATGTTAAGTTTCAAAAAACAATTAATAAATTAAAATTCTGGCTCCCAAAAAGACTCACTATACCATGGAAAATCCATATCCAAACCCCTCTACAATAGTTGATGACCCTAACAGAATTTTAAGAAAACCAGAAAAGGTAGAAACCTAAGCAAGTAGTAGCCAGTTAGTTAAAGAAAATTCACTCCCTGAGGAATTATCAACTTTAGAGGAAATTCCTTTTGATTTTTCATTTGACCTCTCATTATTTAGAACTGAATCAGAAAATGCTTTTCATGAAACTGTGTTAGACCCTAATTTTATTCAATTAATTGAGTCAAAAAAGGTGCCTATACACCCAGATTTAGATAAACTTTTGTTGCATACTTTTGACAAGTTAGAAGCTTTAACTTTTACATTGATAAGCCATATAGATGATGCCTACGTTCAACAACCAGTTGAATTAGCTGCCCTCATTGTTGCTGCCTTTGAAATTTCTACACAATCTTCAAATACTATAAATACACCTTCATTTACTACCACCTCACCCATAATATCCACCATAGTTCATTCCCCTAAACCAGTTGTTCATCAACTTCCTATCCCACCAAAATCATCAACCTCATCTAGTTCATCTCCATCCATTTCATACCCTTCCTCGAGCACTAGCACTTTGGCCCTTAGTCAAGCCAAAATCCCAACCATGGTAGACAGATATGCACCTTTGGTTTTACCAGCACAGCTCCATGCCATTCGCCAAGATTATCAAAGAAAAAACTTTTTGTTTAATGCTACTCGTCAGTATACTGCCCAACAGCATGTGAACAAAATGACTGACTATTTTGAGCTACATGAGATTGATTAATCTGATGTCCAAATGAGGTTGTTTTCCCAAAAATTAATCGGGGATGTAAAGAAATGGTTCAAAGGTTTACTAGCTAATCATATTGCAGACTTAGATTATTTTCATAGATTGTTTATTGATATATGGGAGAGAAAGAAAAACCTTCTACAAATACTTTCCGAATATGATAACATTAGAAGAGCTCCTAATGAGTTAGTTCATGATTATTGTACTAGGTTCAATAGCATCTGTAATACAATCCCTACTAATATTAAGCCTCCACCAGATCTAGCATTGATTAAATTCCCTGATGGTTTTGACAAAGACATGTCATACCAATTAAGGGAAAGAAACCTTGAAACATTGGAACAAATTCAAGTAATGTTGTTAGTGTAGAAGCCAATCTATTAGCTAAGAAAGCTAGAATGAGAAATGAAAAGAGAGTTGTCATTAAAGAGGAAACATCCACTTTTAACGGTAAAATAGATAGCTTAGCAAAGAGTGTAGAAATAATAATGGATAGATTAGAAAACATGGAAAGAAAAAATCGGTCGGAGAATCAATAGCCACCCCCAATAAGAAACCCGAACTTTAGGAAGAACCCTAACACTGGAAAGAATGCTATACCAGATTAGCAAATTAGACCATCCTTCCATGAAAACTATTCTTAGGGGTCACAAAACCATGAGGGAGAGGATGACACCCAGATAAATCTATTGGGGATAAAAAATGAAGAAGTTTTTTTTTCTTACTCAATAAGAACAGGAACTGTACATGCTGCAACAATTACAATTAGAATATGGAGAGTCCTTCGACTTTAAATAGGCTTATGAATTTACCATATATGAGGTTCACAAATAGTATAGCCTAAGAAGTAAAAAGAATAATGAAATTCCCACTAAGAGATTAATCCATACCCAAAATAAAAATATAACAGAAGCTCCTATCACCAAAATTCTACAAATCATCCCTAGGGGAATTCAGGAGAATTCTAGCCCAAAATTGTAGATATAACTTCATCTAAAACTCAAACTAAAACTGTTACTCAAATTATTCCACAAAAGAAAGTTCAAAAAAAAGTTGTTGAAACACAGATTGAAGTACCAAGTACAGAAAAAGAAGCTAAAAACACACATACCACAGTTGCTAAGGAAGATTTCATTCAGTAAAACAAAACTCAATTTCCATTCAACATTAAGACTGAGATAGCAAAATTGAAAATATCAGCCCCCTTGATTGAGCTAGTGAAAAATAAATCCTATAAATCATAGATCACTGAAACATTGAATATAGCTGAAGGAGAGGATGATATGAATTTTAATGATGATCAAATTGAGTTATTGTTTACTCCTGAAGTAAATGGTACACATCAGCAAGGGGGAATTCTTTCTTTCTACATTAGATTGAACATTCATGACAAAATATTACATAATGCTATGCTAGACTCAGGGTCATCCCATAACTTAATTCCAAAAGCTATCATGGAGAGACTAAGCTTAGATCTCACCAGACCATATAAGGACCTATTTTCCTTTGATTCCAGCCAAGTTAAATGCCTCGGCCTGATCAAGGATTTGTGTGTAAATTTAGTCCAATGCCTAGAAAAGAGTATTGTCATGGACATAGTAGTTGTTGACATCCCACCCAAATATGGAATGTTGTTATCTCGCTCATGGGGAGAAAAATTGCAGGGATCTTTACAATTAAACATGCCATATGCCACCATCTCTGTTTTTTCTCAACAAATAAAACTTTATAGATATATCTTAATGAAATATATGGTGAGTAGTGTAGAAAAACCACAGAATTTTCCTATATACTCCATGCATTCTGATATGGACTCTTTCATGTTGTATAATTCAGACCATGACAAAAAGGAAATCACAATTGTATAAGAAAAGTACAAAACACCTAATAGTGAAAACATTTTTCATGAGTCTCTATGGTATTTGGATTTTGATGGTCTGTGAATAGACTAGGAGCATGTTGAGGAGTGTGGATTCACAACATGGAAAACAATCATTCGGAGGGTCATGCATTTAGATTAAACTTAAAATGCACAAATAACATGGCATAATATGAAGCTCTAATATTAGGACTAGAAATGGTTAGAAAACTTGGAGCTAAGAGAGTTTCTATAATGGGAGACTCATAATTGATTATTAAACAAATCAAAGGTGAACACTCTATAAATAATCCCAGACTTAGCCAATATACAGAGACTATCCTAGATTTGACTAAATACCTTCTAGAAACGGACTTTGTTTCCACTCCTAGAAAACAGAATATGCAAGCCCGCAGTCTAGCCACTTTTGCTTATACCTACAAATTGCCTTTTCAACCCAACCACCAGTACACTGCAGAAGTAAGACATAGGCCCGTCATTCCCAACAATTTGAAATAATGGTAGATTTTCTCACAAGATTCTCAAATTTATGATTTCATGAATGCTGAAGGTGAGTTTCAAAATTGTAATATAGATACATATTGTACAATAGACAATGACATAGATAGTGGGGTAGATGTAAATATTTTAGATATAGGTAAACTCACTAATTCCACTAAGTAGAAATAGATAACTTAGAAAATGTAGAAATAGAAGAAAAAATGAATGATCATCCTAAAATTTTAAACCTTAAAAATAAGTTTTTCCTAAGGGATTAGTCCCCTTAGAGGATTTGTTTGATTCAAATGATGTAGCTAGGAAACCAAAAAAGGATCCTTTAAGAGTAGATATAGAAGAATGTAACATAGGAACTAAAGAAAGACCTAAGTTCGTTAAAATATAAGAAGCCTTACCTCCAAATGAAAAGGTTAAATATATAAGTTTATTCAAAGAGTTTCAAGATGTCTTTGCCTAGATTTATGAAGAACTAAATTCTTATGACACCAACATAATTCAACACAAGATACCTATCAAAGAAGATCGTAAAACTTTTAAATAGCAACTTAGGAGAATTAATCCAGTTCTTATGCCATCAATTGAAAAGGAAGTCAAAAGGATGTATGATGACCAAACCATAGCTCCCATTAGATATTCATATTGGGTCTCAAACTTAGTCACTTCTAGGAAGAAAACATGAGAAATCGGACTCTACATTGATTTCATAAATGTGAACAAAGTCTCATTTAAAGATAACTATCATCTCCCAAAAATGGACCATATCCTTTAGAGGGTAGTAGGCTCATCCAAAATTTCATTGCTTGATGGATTTTCTGGATACAACCAAATCTTAGTTCAACCAGAGGACCAAGCAAAAATTGCATTTACTATTCCTTGGGGTACTTTCATGTATTTGAAAATGCCTTTTGGATTAATGAATGTAGGAGAAACATTTCAAAGAGATATGGATATAGCTTTTGCAAAAGAAATCCATGACTTCCTAGTTTTTTACCAAGATGACATCACAGTCCTTTCCAAATATGATAATGAACATCTAGATCACCTGAGAAGAGTTTTCAATAAATGCAGAAGATTTGGTATTTCTTTAAATCCCAAAAAGACACTCTTTGGTCTAGAAGAAGGTAAACTCTTGGGACATATAATATCCAATGATGGAATTAGAATAGATCTTGCTAGAATAGAGGCTATATTTACCATCACTCATCCTAGAAACATCAAAGAATTACAGTCATTTCTAGGAAAAATAATTTTTCTTAGGAGATTCATTGCAAACATAGCAGAATTAATTAGAGAACTAAATAAAATGTTAAGGAAAGATTCAACACTTTAATGGATAGTGGAGGCTAAATAGTCTTTTGAGGCCCTCAAGCAATCCTTTACCAAAACTCTAGTAATCATAAGTCCTGACTTCTAAAAAGATTTTATAATTTTTTCTTTTGCTTCAGAACATACTATTGCAGCAGTCTTGTTGCAAAAGAATGATCAAGGATATGAACATCCCATTACATTTTTCAGTAAATATCTAAGATATGCAACACTAAAGTACAACATAATGGAAAAACAAGCACTAGCTTTAGTGAAGGCTATTAAATATTTTAGAGTGTACATATTGTAATCACATATCATTGCTTATGTTCCAAATTCAGTAGTAAAGGACATTTTGACACAAAATGGGCCTGAAGGAAAGAGAGGCAAATGGATGGCCACTATTCTAGAATATGACATAAAAATAAAGCCTACAAAACTTATCAAAGGCCAAGGTTTAGCCTAAATCATGGCTGACTCAAATTGTCAGGCCTTAGATATAAATTTCATTGGTACCCTAGATGATTAGGAAGAGATGGTGACTCCATAGATCAATGAACCTTTTACATATTCATCTTGGTATGCAGATATCGTATTTGTCTTACTAAACTTACAAACTCCTCCTGGTTTATCTAGAACTAAGGCTAGATTTTTGAAAATGAAATCAATGAGATATTATATCATAGATAATGCTCTATTTTGGAAACATATCTGTGGCGTTCTATTAAATTGTTTACTGAAAGATGAAGCTGATAAAATTATGCAAGAGTTTCATGCAAGAGATTGTGGAGGACACTTGTATTGGAAAAAAATTGTTGATAAGATCCTAAGGGTTGGTTTTTACTGACCCACTCTTTTTGCAGATGTTAAGAAACATGTGACCTCTTGTCATAAGTGTGAGATATTTGAGGGAAAGAGGAAGCTTTTACCTTTACCACTCAAACCTATATCCACAGAAATGTCATTTCGACAATGGGTTTTAGACTTCATTGGGAAATACACCCATCCTCCTCAGCCCAGCATAAATGGATTTTGACAGCCACCGATTACTTCACCAAATGGATAGAAGCCATCCCTTCTAAGCAATAAATAGACTCTGTCATTATCTCATTCCTTGACAATAATATCCTGTCAAGATTTGGATGCCCCCAAAAGCTCATTACTGATAATGCAGCTACTTTTAAATCCAAGAAAATGGTATACTTTTGTAGAAAATATCACATTACCCTTGGCCATTCCATTGCCTATTACCCTCAAGGTAATGGAATTGTAGAATCCTCAAACAAAAGCCTTGTCAATATCATTAAGAAACTAATGGAAGACAACAAGAAGACATGGAATAAAAAGTTTGTTAATGCCTTATGGGTAGACAGACTAACTACCAAAAATTCCATTGGTACATCTTCTTATTAGTTAGTATATAGTATGGATGTTGTTTTTCAATCCTCTTTAGGAGGACCAATTATGAATATCATCCAAGAGTTGAAGGTAGAACGAAGTGATATCTAGAGGAGGATAAATCAAACAATACACTTACAACAAACTAGAGAAGAATTCTATGTAAAATCACAAGTAATCTAGGATAAAATCAAAAGTATTTTTGACAAAAAGAGTAAAGCTGATGATTTTTACATAGGTGAAAAAGTACTTAAATGGGATTCTAGAAGAGAATATAAGGGAAAACATAGAAAATTTGATTTTCTATGGAAAAGCCCTTATGTCATTTATGGTTACAGAGGTAACAATTCATTTTTCTTGAGAGAGTTAGATGGAACAGATCTACCAGGAGGACCTGTCAATGGTAGAATGTTGAAGCATTACTTAGCCACATATTAACAATAGTCCACTTTACTTTACTCATTGTATATAACATTACAGAGTTTAGATTGGATTGGATGGTAACCTTTTGAAGTTGAAGCCTAGAGAGAAGGCCCTGAGCTTTGAAGGGTTCACCATCATAAGTATGAATAAATCAGAATCATAGAAAAACAGTTTACAAGTTAACTACAGTTACAGTTCCAAAGCCTACTAATTTTAAAGTTCTTGACATTTCACTAGGTAATGCCATCCCCATGTGGAGCCACTGTTAGGGTCCTATAATAATAGGATTCATAATTTTGAATTGGTTATGGTTATTCTTGTAATATTGTACATACTTTTTCTTTCTGGAAAATGTTTTCCATATTAAAAATTAAAAAATGTAAAGAGGATATGTCCTAAAACAATAATAAAAGGAAAGAAAGTAACAAAAAAGATAAAAAAGTGAAAAATATGAACCCCAAATAGAAATAAAATAGATCATGAAAGTGTGCAAATTCAAATGCCACTACTTTTTAATCTACTTTGTAAAATAAGGTTGTGTGCATCTTGTCAGAAATGCCACAATCCATGATGGTCAAATAGATTAATCTTGACTTATTCATGCTTTAAATTTTATGTTGATAGATAGAGAATAAAGATCTAGCCAAATTGTTTAACCTTGGCAGATCAGTAGTTAGGTAGAGAATACAAATGAGCTCATCAGCATAACCCGAGCCATTGGAAGTTATAAATTTAGAGTTAGATATTTTTCTTGTCAAAATAAATGGAAAGAAAGGCTCATCAAGCTCAAATGCACCTAATAAAGTGAAGAAAAAATGTTAGGATAAATAAAGGGTAGGTAGAAGAAAGGCTGCAAATGTACAAGGTTGCCGAGTCAAAAGCACATTTCTCATGCTTAATCCTATGTTGCATGTGTGGGAGCATTTATGAGAAAGAAAAGATGTTCACAAATTGTTTTAACTAATTTCCCCTCATTTCACTATGCCCCCACATGCTTATTTGCTAATTTCCTATTATCCCTTTATCAGTTATAAATCCCATTTTCATTTCATTTTGACCCTTACCCCTTGGTTTCACACATTTCCCTAGTAATTATCCTTCCAAAATCATCCCTCTACCCACACCCCTTTTCCCTAGTGTGGAACCCATTTCCCATTGAAAATATCACTTTCCCCCCTTATTAATTTCCTTATTTCCCTTCAAATACCCATAAAAACCCCCTTATCCTAAGTTTTTATCCCCCCACATTATCTAATTAATTTCCCCACTTTCTATTTCCCTAACAAACCCTTTTTAACCCACTAACCCTTGGTACGATTAAAAAACCTCACCACATAACCCCTTGTCCCACTTTATTAACCAAAGGCTTATATTTAATCCCAGCCTTATACACTTATTAATTGCAATTTACTATAATTAAACTCTAGGCCCAGCAAATCCCTTTCCCAATTCCCGCTGTGCAGCTTAACCATGCGAAAACCATCTGATCTACTACCCCTAGATCTGCCGGTGCACATCCATATCATGCAGGTTCACCGTCAGATCGATAGCAGCCTGAGAGCATGTGAGATTCGCAGTTTTTCCTAGGCATTATTCTGCTACATGGCAACACCAGGTGAGATCAAGTGCTCATGAAAGATACCGCCTGCCCTCCAAAAGTGGTGCAATGGCCCAAAAAATCACCTCCTCACTAAAGCTGAAAAGTACCCACTATTCATTCATAATTTTAGCACCAAAATGCGATTGTTACTCGTTAAAAAGTTGGAAAAGCCCCAATTTTCTCTTTTCACTTGTTTCTCACTACAACTGCTACTCAAGCCATTTGCATCACCTTGAACCTAAAAACAACAGAATTGACCATTGTTTGCTACCTGAAGAAGCTCCAGACACCTAATTCAACTATTCAGTTCATAGTTGAAGCCACCATACCCTCATAATTCACCATTGAACCTAGTTTACAAGATAGACTGCTAATTTCTAGGTAATCTCGGGAAAACCAGAATGACCCTTCAATTTGAAAATGCATAGCCTAATTAAAAGCTTAATTAATTGAAATAAATTAAGAAATTTTCCTAAATTGAAGACAAGCTTATTTGTATACCCCAAACCCTCCTTTTACAGTTTGTAATTGCTCACTCACTGTACCAAAAACTCCTAAAACCTCACTTCTAGAACCTCTACAAGCCTAATTCATATCTCTAAACCTAGTTATGGCTTCCCAAACCTCCCTAGACATGAGACATTTGCACACTCCTCACCCGGACATCAACCACCTTGCATTAAAATTGTGAATTAAAATTGAATTTAGTCTCACGAGCTGCTTGGAAATAATTAATTAATTCATTATGGATTAATTAGTTGGAGAAATCCAAGTTAGAAGTATTTTTTAATTCATGCAAGAGTTATCCCTTAAATTAAGGAGATTAGCCTTAAGTTAAGGAGATAAGATTGAGTTATATTTGAGTTGTAATTAGTTAGCTCAGTTTACTGAGTTAAGTCAAGTTAAATTAGTTCCAAACTATTTTAGGAACTATTTGTGAGGTATCAGTCAGTTGATACATGCATGCACTCAACAAGTGTACTCCAAATAATTGAAGATTCCCTCATCAGTAACTCATGCATGTCTATTCTGAGAAAGACCCAGTTGAGCTAAATGTCAAGGACAGTGTACTATCAATTGCGTGTGTTTTCCTATAAAGGAAACTCATGCATGCAGTCAAGGGAAGGTTCCTTAAGGATTACGTAGTTCTATAGTGTGTAAGAGCAGTGTTCCACTTGGTGAGGCGAGAATCATCCACTAGGAACAACGCAAGGAAACAGGAGCTTGGAAGGTAGAGGAGAAGGCTTGTGGGAAGCCAAGATTTCCTTTGAGCATTTGCAAGGATCTTATTGAGAGCTAGCTAGCTGTGAGAGCTAAGGCTTTATATAATTTCTATATATTTCCACCTTGTATGATAATACAGATAGTGGGGTTTTTTAGCTGAGGCTTTCCCCAAAGTATTTTCATGGGTATTTCGCATTGATTCTTCTTGTTCTGGTTATATGTGTTCATCTCACTCTTGCCCAATTTTAAGCTTTTACAAATTGATAGTAGAAGTAGGTTATAGTATTTTTATTTAGTATATTGCATTAACAAGTTAATCTACAGATAGATTTTCTAGATAGGTCTCAGAGGGAGATTTGTAGAGAATTTGCAAAATTTATACAATAAAGGATACTGCTTCCCCTACTTACCTTCTAAAGCTCCACTACTGGAGTAAGGAAAAATTATTAAACCATAATGATGACATCCACCATTGGGAATCTAATTTTCCCAAGTATTTGTTTCAAGAAGTACACCCATTCCTATACATCATCCATTTCTATCATGCTTGCTACATTCCTAGCCAAAGGGCTGTTGTCACCCATAACCAACAAGTATTATTTACCATCAATGAAGAACCTATCAACCAAATGCTTTAGTTCCAAGCAAGCCCTAATGAGACCCCACTGTCTATTGGAGACTTGCTGGACCTGTATGTCAAGTTAGACCTGGCCAAAATAACCCAAATTTTCAAAATGTTCATCATAGAGGAATTCCATACTCCCACAGATAGTCCCCCTTATGCTGCCACCATTTTTCAGAAAGGGGAAGATAGATTATTACCATTCTCTCTTGCATCTTAGGATATACCATAGATGAGCATGTGGATGAGGTTGTCCTGGGCTTTCTTTCCATCTTTAACCTAGGAAAGTCTCATGTTGTTATTTATAACTATGCTCAGTTCATTACAGACAGGATGCATGAGCAGCTCACTAGACTACCAACTGAGAGAGTTTCCAAGTATTCTTCTGTATTATCTCACATGTTTTTATATTATCAATAAGATAAATTCCTTGTCAGCATCCAAAAGCTAGGTACTAAAGGAAATCCAAGATCAGTTATTTATTGGACACCCTTGATCCATAAATACTCCACTGCATTCACCTATAAGGACTTCATTGATTCATTTTTCCATCCAATCATGAAAATGCTAACCAGTAGTCCTCAACCTAGAATCATCCAATAGATCAAGAGGGTCTTACAGTTGGCCAAGAACAACAAGGTGGGAGACTAGTATCTATACTAGAACCACATAGAGATTATAATTTATGGATGCCAACTTGCCTCTTATAAACTACCGAAATACCTCCCTATGAGGATATTTGCACTGGAATATTTTATGAAAATCATCAATTTTGATGAAGTCAACTTCATAGCAGCTAGGAAGAAAACCCAATTCAGAATGGTTGGAAAACACTCTAATTGATATGGATAGCATGGTAGTGGATGTAGAAAATACACTGATTTATGTATAGAAACAAATTGATGAAAGTTATTTCTTGAAGGTTCCAGAACTAGAGGAACCCATGAATATTCCTCATGTTTTATAGATCCCAGTAAATGAGGAGAGAAACCCAAAGGGAAACAAGGAGGAGGGTTCTAGTTCTGCTATGGAAACCACAGATGAGTAGTTTGATCTCAGGAAAAGGCCCAAGCTGAATCTTGTAGCTGAACATGAAGAAACCATTGAATTAGTGGAAATCACTGACACTAATACAATGGTGGAAAGAAGCAATGACATAGTTGCTTTAGGAGAAACACAACAACCTTCAACATATAACACTCAACCGATTGAGAGACAACTCATTGTTGAGGTTTCTTCTTTCACTAGGCAAGTAGATAGAGAAAAAGACATTAAGGACAGATACAAGGAAATCAAATTGAGAAATAAAAAGTTGAAGGATGAAACATATGCTCAGTAATTCAAGCATACACTAGCAAATTAAAGTAGGTTGATGTCATATTTTGACATCAAAGTAGGAAAAATGAAGGTGTCCTTTATGCAGCCAATTGTCTAGTAGACAAAGACATCATCTGACTACAAAAAAACAGACTTTGAGGTGTTTCCAGGGATGTTCATCCTATTGACCAGATAGAATTCCATAAGCATGTAGGAGAGATGATCTACTCCACCATGATAGGAAAGGTCATGGCTTCACATAAGCTGTAGATTTCATTAGATAACATTACAACTCAATACAAATTGGAAAAGGCCTCCTCACAAGCCAAGGACAACGGGATCAAGTCATTGGAGGACTTGGTAATTGAGTTGGGACATGATCCCAATGAGCAATATGGAATAGAGGTAGACAAGATGTTACAACAAATGAAGTTCAAAAACAACTTTATGTGGTTGTATGACCCTTATGGAGTCATAAATAAGCTAAAAATCAAGGTCAAATTGGGACCTTTCATCCACCATTGTATAACGAATATTGAGAGGTTTTCCAACCAATTAGAATCATTGGAAAACACTCTAATTCACATGGATAGCATGGTATTGGATGTAGAAAATACATTGATTGATGTAGAGAAACAAATTGACGAAAGTTCTTTCCTACATGTTCTAGAACTAGGGGAACCCATGAATATTCCTCATGTTTTACAAACCCCAGCAAATGAGGAGAGAAACCCAAATAGAAATAGGGAGGAGGATTCCAGTTCTACTATGGAAACCATAGATGAGCAGTTTGAGCTTAGGAAAAGGTCCAAGTTGAATCCTGTAACTGAACAAGAAGAAACCATTGAATCAGTGGAAATCACTAACACTGATACAATGGTGGAAAGAAGCAAAGGAACAACTACTTTAGGAGAAACACAACACCCTTCAACATCTAACACTCAATTGATTGAGAGACAACTCAGTGTTGAGGTTTCTTCTTTCACCAAGCCAACATATAGAGAAAAAGACACCAAGGACAGATATAAAGAAAATCAAATTAAGAAATGAAAAGTTGAAGGCTAAAACCTATGCTCGATACTTCAAGCATACACCAGCAAATAAAAGTAGGTTGATGTTATATTTTGACATCAAAGCAGGAAAAGTGTAGTTGTCCTTCATGCAACCTACTGTCCAGCAGCCAAAGACATCATCTGACTATAGAAAAATAGATTTTGAGGTGTTGGTCGGGGATGTTCATCCTATTGATCAGATAGAATTCCACAAGTAGGCAGGAGAGATGATCTACTCCACCTTGAGAGGAAAGGCCATGGTTGCACATAAGCTGCAGAGTTCATTACATAACATTACAACTCAACAAAAATCGAAAAAGGCCTCCTCACAAGCCAAGGACAACAGGATCAAATCATTGGAGGACTTGGTAATTGAGTTGGGACATAATCCCAATGACATAAAGGCTACTGAGAAGTTGATAAAAAAGAAGAATGAGGACATTTTAGCTCTAAAAAACCAACTAAGATGTCCTACCCACAAATAAAAGAGGTCTAGAGAGCCAAAAACATCAGGAGGAGATGATGGACCTAGTTTTACAATTAAATGATCAATTAAAGGAAATGGAAAAGGAGTGAGATAGCTTGATACAGGTAAAACAAGCTAGTTTGGAGACTGCCCCTGCCATTGTTATCCCAAAAATTAGTACAACAGTACCTTCCACTTTGGCATCATCCTTAGCTCTTACAGCTCCAATGGCTACAACACTGCCAGCTTCTACAATGTCTACATCAGCAACAGGGTCAACAACAACAGCTTAGCTAGGTGATGAGGCTAGTAGTTTGTTCAAGGCAATGGAATACATGTCCATTTATACCACTAAAATGAACAAGCTCAAGGAAAAGGTAACGATTCTAGAGACTGACCATAAGTTTGCATAGATTATGCACAAAGAAGAAGTGCAAAAATCAACTAGGATGAATGAAAGAATAAAAAACTTGGAGAAGGAATTGACTTTAAAGGAACCCCTTGGCCAGGCTAAGGAAAAATTATGGGCCAATATCATTGTCTTTATAAATGATATTTGGCCATCCATCTAAGTAAATTTTGAGCAAATTGACTTAGTAAAGCAAGCTACAAAAGCCATACAGAGAGTGAAAATAGAATTGGGAGATATTCTAGAGGAAGAAACAAGGATCATTCACTTCCTTAACTCCAAAAATAAGTATGAATTGCAGGAATTAGAGATACCTAATAGGACATGTACAATACTGGAAGTAAAAGGGGTCCTCACCAAGAGGAATTTAATGCTAAACCTTGAAGATAAGTGCCAAACCATGCAACTGGCTATAGACAGATTCATGGTCAAATCTGAAGTTTTGAGGCAAAAGGGTCTGCCAAATCCGTTGGTAATAAATGATAAATTAATGACACAGGAGGACTACAACAAAAGAATTAGACAAGTGGCTAGAGATCAGGTAAATACTTTATCTATAAAGGGCATGCCTACTGGCAAGGTCCTATGCTAGACTTTTGAGAAGTTGTTTTACCTCCAACTTGAGGTAAAACACCTTTTTGTGAATAAGCCCACTTTTCCCAAGTACATGAAGGTAGATGAGATTTATAGGAAAATGATAAATATCCAATTACCAGATGCAAAAACATCGGAGAAATTGAATGACTTACTGTAGAAAGTCAAAATGTAAAAATGTATAGTAAGGGTGAAAATCATAGTAAAAGGATAATGATAGGCTAGACAGATGAAAGAGTATCAGGTAAAAGTGTACCAGTTGAAAGATTAGAGTAAAAAGAGAATTCAACATGAAGACCAACATCAAAGCAAAGAATAAAATGGAAAATATCAGAGCATAAAGACAACACAACCTAATAAACAGGGACAACATACATCAGTTGAACATATGTCTCTATCTTCTTGCATGAAGATATTTCTTTCTCCTTGTTTAATTCCCAAGATAGTTTGGGATATTTTGTAAATTATTTTCGTATAAATAATTCATAATTCGAAGCATTGAGTGTGAATTTCTATACATTTGTAGAGTTATTTTGATCGTAAACCTAAGGGTTATTGTACCAATTTTTCAAGTCAGCAAACTGGACCAAGTAATAAAGAGATTCCATTACATGATTCATGTGTTGAGCTATTATAGTGAAGTATTTTCTTTTTCAAATCTGTTATTTTCTCATGTTTTTCACAAACTCAAATGTTATCTAAAGTTGAATGAATTAACTGGAAATTTATCTCAAAATTCCTTTAAGTACACATTGTTTTGAACAGTTGATCATTTCCATGTTTTCTTCTGATATCTGGATTTGAGAATCCTTAATTGTTGTCCCATACCAGTTGACCTCTTTCACTTTCTTCATAATCCGACTTAAGGAACCCTTAATTGCTACTTGGATCCGATTGAAAACCACTTCACCATCCAGCCTTGAGATCTGTAGTAATCTGTTATCTTGCCTTGTAGACACTATTTTTAGAACTTGATCTAGTCTTGTTTTCCTAATAATTGACCCCATAGCCCAATGGTAAAAGAAATCCCCCTTTTCATCTAAGTAAGTGATCCCACGACCAAATCCAAATGAAAACCGAAGTACAATCATAACTAGCCTAAAATCACATAAATAAACAAAGTTAAATCATAAAGAGAGATCCCTCTCTGAGAATTAGGAAGGTTATATCCTAATATCCAAAGTAGGTTTGTGGTTACCTCTAATCATTTCTTTCTAATCAACTCCTAAGAAATATTCGAGTGATAACACTTCCTACGCCCTGCTGAGGAGGAAGGGCCCTCCTCTTTGGCAGGGATTGCAGTGATATAGGTAGTGTACATTCTAGTTTAGTTAATTTATTTATGGTTTCTCATTGTTGTTGTACAAATCATGGATTACATTCACTGTTGTTTCTATTTATATTATGTTTTTATACATAGTTAATCAACATAGTGGTAGTAACCGACTGGAGTAGATATTAGTTCCTATCTAGCATGCCTTTACTATGGTAGCTGCAAGTTGTGATTTGATTTTGTAGAGTTTTTTTATGTCTACACGCATGATTTGATTCATCAATTTAGATCAACGACATCTTTTACATTTTTCTTCATTTTCTTATGCTTGGCTAGAGTGTATCGACATAGACAGTGTGAACTCCATTGAAACAACAAGACCTACCCTGGTTTGACAATTAATGTTTCAGTCTCAGTCAATTAAGGTTGATTAAAACAACACTACATTTTGGCACCATTGTTGAGGATGGCAGTTGACGATATAGTCAGACAAGTTGTTTGTTTGATATAGAGTGTTCCTAGTCCATAGTTGCTAGGTGGTAAGATGAGAGGTAAGAACCTGTGCATCGCTCTAACATACCTAGGTGGGCTCACCACTGTGATTACTAGGACACTTAGGACATTTTGATGTTTTGTTATTGTGTCTTCAACTCTTCAGTTGCTGGGTAGTAAGATGAGAGGTAAGAACCTTCGCATCGCTCTAACATACCTGGGAAGGCTCACCACTGTCAAAGACTAAGACATTTAGAGTGTGATTTAATACACATATGGTCCATGTGTGCACTTGTAGGAATTACAGAAACACTAAAATCACCCCCACTCTAATAAGTCACAGGAACAACGGGTCATGAAAAGGAAAGGATGGGTGAAGATCTAGGAAGGAATACATTTATCGAGGAACTAATCTCCAAGGTGTAAAAAGAACAGTCTAGCTCTCAAAGGAATGCAAGGAAAACAGGGCTGCAAAAATTTGTTACTCCCATAGTGAAAGCATAAACCTCTAATTACTCCATCTTAGGACCCTATCATTCTAAATCTAGCACTCATACCCTCAAGACCAAGTATTTTATTCATGAGAAAGAAGGGTAACCTAGTAGCCAGAATTTGAGGACCAAGGGGAAAGGGGAAATTGAGGGGGAACATCGGACACCTGAGATGGAAAAGCACCTATTGGTTTATCAATATCCAGATACAGGTAGTGCGGTGAAACAACTAGCCCTAGGGGTATCTGAGGCACTAACCACATCTACAGGGCCATCACAAACACAACTCGAAGGACATCTGCTACAACAATAGTTTGAAGAATTAGTCATGGGGGAAAACAATGATAACAATGCTAAAAAAAACACCACTATCACCACCTTTGAGTTACCAATCGGGAATATCGGAGGTGAAGCTTCTATGAAAAATATTCCTCTATCATCCTTACCATCCTTTCAGGGGATGACTATGGAAGATCCAAATACATTTCTATTTGAGTTTGATGTCTTATGTAGAATTTATGATTATACAATAGATGCTTAGAAATTAAAGTTATTTCCTACTACCTTAAAAGGGGAAGCCTTGAGATGGTTCATGGGATTGGGCTCCGCTTCTATCTCAACATGGAATGATATGCAGGAGACATTCTTGTCAAATTACCAAAACTATTGCAGGACGAGTGATTTAAGGGAAGATATATCTAGAATGACATAGAAGGAGGATGAAAGCTTGGAAGATTAAATGGAACAGTTCCACTATAATCTGCAAAGATCTAAACACAATGATTTAGACAAAGTAACCTTGAAGACTATATTCATCAGAGGGATGAGGGATGACTGCCTTGACACCTTGAATCTATTGGGAAAAGGGGATATATCACAAGATCCACTCATTGAAATTGTAAAGCTCTACCTAAGATGCTCTCAAGGATTGTCCAAAGGAAGGAGTACATTTCAGGATGTGTTAGGCAGTGAATCCCCCGCGTAACAGTTTTGGGGCTTAATGCCCATAATTTCGGGTAAAAGTATGGGAAAGGCTCTATGAATTGCATGGAGCGTGAATTGTAATGGGTCAAGTCAAAGGGTTGTCTACTCGAAAATAATGTAAAATATTAGAAAGCGAGTCCACCTGCCCATGGTACGCAGACCATGGGAATGTATAAATAGAGCAAGGCTCTAAGAGTATAAAGTAGTTTTTGATAGCTTTGGATGGAGATCAGATGTATTAAGTGTTTGTGAAGACAATATTCTCTCTGAGTCTGTAAGTTGGAGTCGTGGGTGGTAGTAGTTAGAGTGGGCTCTACAACTATGTGCGCAGAGGCTTGGTAGAGTCTGCAGTTGTGTGCACGAAGCCCTACAGCTGAGTGCGTAGGGTGGGACTGATTGTACTAAACAAAAGATTAATAAAGTGTTTCTGAATTGTTGTACATCTGGTTGCAGATCTATATGTTTATGCTTATGTTCTGAGTTTATGCATATATGTAAGATTTAGGGTTGTGCGTGCTGGTTATAACCGTTGAATGCTTGACGAAATACCTTATGAATTAGATATCATCTATAATAAACACATTAATAATAAGAATCTAAGAAGTTCCGTGATGCCAAGCTACACAAAGGTCAGATAGTTGTGCAAGAGTAGCACGAGTGCATAGAGTGGTTCGCGACCCCTCCAGACCCCCATCAAGACATCCCAAGGGTGCGTAAACCTAGTTCCAGCACCCTCCCATACTACCTTGGGTGAGACTTTAGTCTGAGCTCTGCGGATTGTTGCTGAAAGGGCTGGTAGTGCGGGATTTGTTTGGCTAAAACACTTCCGAACCTGGGTCAGGACCCATCAATCCAACAAATGGTTCTACTGCTGGGATCGGGATCTACCTAAGGGATGTTTGATGTTAGAACATTGGAACCCTAAAAAGAAAGAGATTGAAGATTGGTTGGATCAAAAGTTTCACGAGTTTGTGGTGCAAGAAAACAAAACCGTATAGATATCTGAGAAGAGGTGGTTGGATCGCTACATATACACAAAAATCCACAAGATCTTCTTTGCATCCTTCTCATCAGAACTGTACGAGTGGATCACGAGGCTAGCTGATAGTCAGGGAAGGTGCAAACTTGATCAACCGTTACTGTGGACTCCAGAGTTGGTGCACAGGCTAGAAGCATCTGAAGATAAAATCACGCGAGTAGTAGATCATTGGCCGGATCAGGTAATAGGAGGGTTTATCATTGAGTTCACAATAGACACAACCATGAGCTACAACGAAGCTGAGCGGCATTTTCTCAAGGGACCATGAAGTATGTACATCAAAATCATTGAATACCTGGATAAAAATTCTATTATGTGAAAAATGGGTTATGTGAATCCATTGATGTCTGGGACAACGTGGAGTCGAAGAGGCTACCGAGGGATCGAAGGATTAGAGAACAATCCCCTTATTTCACTTTTGCGAGAAAGCGACGAGGAGCTCATTAGATTCTCTCCGAGAAGTGTGGTCTAGTTGATAAAGAAGTGAATTCCACAGTTACCACCTCCATCCACGCCATCACCCGCTTCACCTACATCGACCCCATCTTCAACCACGCACCTCCACCACCTCCAAAGGTTGGAATGGTGAGTGTGGTCAAGTTGCCCGTATTTAGAGGCATAGGAAATGAGGAACTAGATCCATTCTGGTTCATGGTAAAGGTAGTATGGGATGCCTAAGGAATTATGGATGATAACATTAAAAATGTTACTTTAGTGAGCGCATTGCAGGATCGTGCATTGACATGGTATATCAAGCACTCTTTCGATCATCCAAATGCCAGAATATCGGAGATCCAGGATGCATTGAACAGAGAGTTTAGCTGACTAAAATCAGAAACTCAATCAATCATCAAATTCAAGGAAACTGTGATGCTTCCAACTAAGACTCCATGGGATCTGGATTAGAGATTGAAAAGTATGATCCGCGAAGCTAACATGACACTTACGGATGCGCAACACCATGTGTGGTTTGTGGCATCTTTGACGTCACATTTGAGGATGGCATTATCACAGCAGAATATTTCAACCCAGGCAGAAGCATTGGAAATAGCGATGAGGTTGCACGAAACGCCAATATAGGATCCTGGGTTGGGAGTCCAATAGATCCATAGGCAACTACAAACCCTATGCTTGGAGAAGCAGAGTTTGAAACAGGATAGGGCACCACGACCTGAAGTGGGAGAAGAAGTGTGGTGTATAAAATATAGAAGCTAGTCCACAATAAGGATCATTGTTTGGTATTCATGAACTATTTGGCAGGGGGGGCCAATGCCATTGAGACTAGAGGCACAGGCAGGAGCTAGTGTAGCGCCTGCGCTCTGGTGTGCGATCTATTAGGTGGGAGGAAAGCACACAAAGAACAACTGTCATCTACTACAAAAGTTTACACAAACCCCCCAGCAACTATTTTGCTTTTTTTGTAGATTGGTGGGCCACGATGAATGAAACTGTTGAAGTTATCAATTATTGATGGATCAAACACCTGCCTATAGGATGCAAACCGAGGTGTGAGGTCAGGATCCAACTGTGGCAATAGTGTGCGGCAGGTTCCAAAGATGAGGATGGGGATGAGGAGGAATGGGACCTGGACGAGGCCATGGATAGTTAATCTGCTACAACTATGGAGGACCTGGGCACTACGCATGTGACTATACGAACCCGACTAGAACATGTTGTCTGTACTGTTATCAGTTTGATCATGAAGCAATATATTTCCCCACCCTAATTGCACAAATGCGTGAGAAAAGAGTGCTTCAGACTACTCCAATGCAGAACATCCAAATGATGAGACCTCAATTGCACGAAGAAGACCCCAGCGTGAACATGGTGCTCAGAAGTAGTGCAACCACAGGGGAAGATAAGAGGAAGCAACCTAAGGAGAATACATGGGTTCACAAGGCCCCTCAAAGCACCCTAAGTTTGACTTGGAATGTGCAAAGGAGACATTTATGGAAGCTAAGAAGAGCTTCGTGGAGGCCTCTACTTCAGGTAGTAAGGATCAAACTAAACTAGAAATGGATCCTTCTATGCTAACTACCTTTTTAGAGACATGCATGAAGCTACTATGGGATAATAAAGCAGTTAAGGGGTTACAGGAGCTAATAATTGGATGCGCAGGGTCAGGCAAACCGCGCATGGTCCAAAAAGTAGGAAAGCATGCTTTTTGCACTGGGTGGGAAATGTAATTGAAAGCACAGATTGGCGACCTTGAGATGGATTAGGTCATCCTAGACTTAGGTTCAGATGCGAATATGCTACCTAAACAGACATGGGAAAGCATGGGAAAGCCCACATTACAATGGTCTCCTATTCAATTATGGATGGCAAACCAATAGAAGGTCTTGCCCATGGGGAGATTGCAAGGAGTCACAGTGGACATCAAAGGTGTGAGCACACAAATAGATTTTGAGGTAATAGAAATTGTGGATGACATTAATCCTTACCCCGCACTGTTAGGGATAGACTGAGCTAAAGACATGATTGGAGTCATCAACCTAAAGAGATGAAAAATGATATTTGAGAAAAATTCTCTACGTGTAGTAGTTCCACTAGACCATGCCGAAGGAGCACGCTACATTGGACCTGTGCACGATGAGGATAGTGACGATGAGCTAGATTACATCTACCAGATAACAGCGTATGACCAGGATTGGGCGAATCTGACAGTGGATGGGAGAATCTCATGGGAACGTGATAGTTCCTGCACATCAAATTCAGATGAAGAGATAGAGTGATGGTAGAAACGATTGCATGAAGTAACAACACTAAATTGTAATATGATGGTTAGATCACTGTGACATGTGATCACTGAAGCAAGGGAACTGCCTATCGATGATGACACAATAAACATGGAGCAATCCATGGACCACTATGAAAAGATGATACTGGAACAGAAGCGGCACAATGTGTGAATAGGGGCGCTACGCGCGATAACTGCATAGGGGTGGAATACATGTCAGAAAAATAGGTGGACCTGGCGTGAATGTAGAATGTGGGTGCATGTATGGTTTGGAGAACAAAGAAGTTTGAGCGTCCAATGCCGGAATAGGATGCAGATGAATGTTGTGCAACTGCCTACCTGACTAAGGATTAGAAATCAGAATCTGCCACGACAACAAGAAAAGCGATGCATTCCGCCAGCTATTTGTGACAAAGTAATCAGAAAAATAGTTGGGAGCATGAACAGAGTTCACCAGATAAAACAAACCGGCAAGAATCTACGTGCACCAAGGGTTCAATGGGCATATAGAACCATAAGCAAAAATAGGGGTGTGAAGGTTCTCCCATCATTGATACAACAAGATGAAATTAGGAGGACAACGAACTCTCCCCAGACCGTAGTCCCCACAGTTTGGATAGGATGTGAGGACCAGGGTAAGGAATTCGGAAGTTATAGGAAGCCATTCAGTGCAAGAGGTTGAAACTTCACGAACTCAATGAAGAATGGGGATGGCTAAGGAGGAAAAGCATGATATTGGACAAATAAATCAATGAACTAAACACTAAAGTTGCACAAGTGGATTGTGCGAAACTAAGGGGCCAAGCCTAGCCGACCCTACTACTGCATTGAAACAAGCCGTGACCCTACTATTGTGGTTGTGACTACACCTTACTGTACAAGGCAGAATAGAACACGATTCACTACTGGATACAAAGGTAATCGAAGGGTGCCTGCAGCCTGGGCTAGCAGGGAAGCGGAAGTCTCACACATGGGGTGTGACCACCTGACTATCTGTGGAAAGCATAGTCTCAACACCCCAAGTAGTTGGAATAAGGTGTGGGACTATAAAAAAGTCTGCCTAAGTGCTGCACAGAAAGGACATTCCGTGCAGGACCAGGCAGTCATCCAGATCACGGTCACACATGAGAGGTTGCGCTACCGCGTGGAAAGGCTAGCAGGTGACCGTTGACGTCACTATTCATGACAAGAATTCTGATTTGTGACAGAGAGGAGCGGGCAGCAGACCATTAAGACTAGAATTCCGAGCTAGATATGAAAAGATCAGCCACCAAGAAGATATAAATGACTTAGAAGTGGAGGGAAGGGCCAAATTCAAATTCACATGTTCCTATAAAAACTCTTGGGGTAGCCCCGAAACAACACTTGGATATTTTCGATTCGAGAACAACAAGCACCCAGCTACCTAGCCACCCATGAGTACATACCTAAGCGAATCTAGGATAGAAACCATGTCTAGAACTAGAGTAAGGTTTGTGGAAGAGCCCTATCTGACCTAGGATGAGCTAGGAGAGGTGGACGCTTGCCCAGAACTTCCAAAGTCCCCATGCACACCATGACCCAAAAGAACAAACAAATTATGGGGCTAGTTTGGGCATCACCGTGATTCAGTAAATTGTCAATGGCAAAATGGCAAGGAAATCACTGCTAAACCTGAGAACGAAGAGGAAGATTTACAAGCCCTGATTGCTCAGATTGAAGCACAGGATGAGGAAGAGGAAAATGCTTCCCAAGTACCTTTAGCGATAATGCTACCACGATATATCCCTACATGGAAAGGGACGGCCAGGATACTGAAGAACCTGGAGGTCATGAGGAGTACGCTCCAGACTCCACTTCTTCTGGATGAAATAAGGTTTGACAGTCTGCCGCTAGGTTGGATATCAAATATCAAGTTCAAAGATTGAGATCTCATGGATAGTGAGAAGTTCCCCCAGTTGGCCTTGGAGAAATTACTACAGTAGAAGCGATTACGGGGTGTGGAGAAGGTTGGATTACTCAATCTAAGATGGATACCCCACTATCACTACGCGGCCATCATAATTTTTGTTATTTGATAGTTACTATGTCTAGTACATGATGGATATCTCTGGCTGGAGGAACTAATTCCCATTATGGCCGATTTAATACAATGAATTTCCCAGTTGTCTACTAAAGGAAACGATCCTACAGACATAGCCGAAACGAGTAGCGACGTGGGCCTCGCAGAAGCCATGAAGGTTAAATATAAGCTACAAAAGCGAAAGTGAGGGTATGTAGTAGCAAGCAACAAAGGCCGAGGGGTGCACATTGCCACCCAGTTACTAGCCAGTAAGCTCATGAGGAAATGTCGTGCAGATGAGGTGCCAGCCTCAATCATTGCACTCGTGTAGCAATGCATAGAAGGTGTTCAGTTCAACTAGGCATAATTTCTCTGTGATGAATTTTTGACAAATTTTTGGGAAGCCCAGGAGCAAGGTAAGACTTTCCATTATGCATGGTTACTCCTAACAATCCTACTGGTTGATAGAGAGCTGCTGACGGATAGCCAGTTTCTAGACATTAAGAAGAACCTACCTGAAGTCATGAAGTATAACTTGCTCCAGGCTATGAAATATTCCATGAGGATTCGTGAGATCAAGGTGTTTTGGATATTCATGGAGTTGAGTATTCTAACGTGGATCAACCATAGACAACAGTTATCCCCGACAGTATACAACCATTTGCTAAGCATAGCCGAGTTCAAGGCGGATATAAATAATCTTTATATTTGGGCATGAAAGGATACCACTCGAACAAGGGTAACGCTTTCGTTCATTGCAATGAACGATGCAATTTTCGAGGCAATGGTAGCATGTCCCCCAAAGTGGTGTGCTCCGGAATTGGAAGAACTAGAAAAGGTTGCAGCTTAGTAGCGGAAGAAGGAAAGAAAGCTGTGCATCACAAGGTTGGCGGAAAGAACGCACCAGGAATAGAAAACACCCACGCAGCAGAAGGCATCCAAGGCAGCAGCAGAGACCATCACTGCACCCGACGAAGAGATTGTGCAGGAAACGTCCATGGAGTAGGACATACAGGGGGAAGTGGAGACACATGAAGGCACGAACTTGACCACATCATCGACTTAACTTAAGAAACCGCACGTCCAGGAGAGCCACCAGCACACAAAAGGATGAAGAGAGTAAGGACCTTGGAGGGCGATCTTCTTGCCAGCAGGGAACCAGTGCGTGATATCACTAAGGGTGCTCTAGAGGAATTGATGATTGAGTAGAAAACTGTGTTGGTGGTGCTCAAAGCATAGCTGCAGGCATTACAAGTGCGACCCCTAGGAGGGATGATACCGAACCTAGCAGACGTTACATCCGCAGCTGAGCAGATGGTGCGCACACACACAATGAACACTTTAGTGTTACCAGCAGCTGCCAACATGGCTAAAGCCAAAGGTGACATGAGGAGTTGGGGGTTGAATTCAGCAACCCTTCCTAGAGAGACCCTATACCAACTGCAGGATGGGGTAACTGCTAAGCTCTGCGCCAGGGAAGGCTGCGCCCTCCAGGTCTTGACAGAACAAAATGGAAGACTAGAGCAGGTCAGTCAACAACATAATGATTTGGTTGCACACCACCAAGAACTGGAACAGGCTTTGGTGGATGTTTGTAGTAGTGTACTAGAGCTGGCTGTGCCAGCAGCACTCCTCGTAGTAGAAAAGATTCATGATATGGCTGCAGGATTCCATAAGGCCCAAGAGGAGGCTACAAAAGGTCAGTGGGAATTGAACTTGCAAATTGCAGAGCTAAGGCTGAAAGCGCAGCTCCCTACACCACTGGAAGTCAGAGAGTAGCGCTGTCGTGCCCTTCAAGTAGGATTGGGAGTGATAGAGCGCACTATACAGGATTTCACAGGATTGTTGGATCAGTCCCTTCTTACACTCACATCACTACAGCAAGACCCAATGCTGCAGTAGGTAGAGATAGAAGTATGGGAGTTAGAACAAGCTTATGACAATGTCTAAGGGATTGTATAAATGGTTGCCGTCACTCAGTGATTAGCCAAGATGAGGGAGGCTCAAGCCATTAAGGAACAGGTGGACACTACACGCCAGAAAGAAGTTTAGCTTAAATCTCGCATCCAGCCTTGGCTGGAGGAACTATTTGTGATCACCGCTATGATTGAGGGAAAGGTGACTCAACTGCAGGACACATATAACCTAGGACAGGAAGGTACCTCTGACAGTGCATCAGAAAGCTGCACAAAAGTGATACAATGGACAACAGAAGAATGTGTGGCAGATATCAACACAGTGCAAACATTGTTGGATGGACTCCGAGCCAAGATCACTGCACTAGACGAGTGACTCGGGACGAGTCATGATGATTGTGATGGGGGCCTATTGAGCAACGAATCCCCCGCGTAACAGTTTTGGGGCTTAAACCCCACAATTTTTGGTAAAGGAATGGGAAAGGTTCCGCAAAGTGCACAGAGCGCGAATTGTAATGGGTCAAGTCCAAGGGTTGTCCGCTTGAAAATAATGTGAAATAATAGAAAGAGAGTTTGCCTACCCATGGTCCGCAGACCATGGGAATGTATAAATTGAGTTAAGCTCTAAGGGTAGAAAGTAGTTCTTGGTAGATTTTGATGGAGATCGGATGTATTAAGGGTTTGTGAAGACAATATTCTCTCTGAGTCTGTAAGTCGGAGTCATGGGGAATAGTAGTTAGAGTAGGATTTGTAGCTATGTGCGCAGAGGCCTAGTAGAGTCTGTAGCTATGTGCACGGACCCCTGCAGCTAAGTGTGGGATTGATTGTGCTGAACGAAAGATTAATAAAGGTAAGTGTTTTTGAATTTTTGTACATTTGGTTGTAGATCTATATGTTTATGCTTATGTTATGAGTTTATGCATATCTTTAAGATTTAGGGTTGTCCATGCTGGTAATAACTGTTAAATGCTTGAGTAAAGACCTTATGAATTATATCTAATCTATAATAAACACATTAATAATAAGAATCTAAGAAGTGCCTCGACGCCAAGCTATGTGAAGGCTAGACAGCTGTGCAAGAGTAGCACGAGTGCGTAGAGTGGTTCGCACCCCCGCCAGACCCCCATTAAGACATCCCAAGGGTGCAAAAACCTGGTTCCAACACCCTCCCATACTACCTTGGGTGAGACTTCAGTCTGCACTCTATGGATTGTTGCTGAAAGGGCCAGTAGTGTGGGATTTGTTTGGCTAAAACACTTCTGAACCTGGGTCAAGCCTCATTAAGCCAACAGGATGCCTCTATTCACATACAAAAATCTGCAGGTAGAGGAGTAACTAGAGCGGGGATTGGGAATTTGTTTGAAAATTTCAAGATCGATACCCTCAGTACTCTCTCAGCCTAGATAACAACAGCGTAGGTCAAGAAGACACAAGAAGAAGTTGACACATCCCTGGCCATGTTCTGTTCAACTTTTCAGAAGAAACATACTTTCAGGGAATGCGAATTCAATAACATCAGCTTGTGTAATATGTGCAAGCTGGAGCATTTGACAGAGAAATTCCTGGAGCTTCCTAGATTAAAGGCAGTACTTAGAGTTTCAAGTGAAGAGGTGTAGTCTTATTACTTCATTGCATTGAGTAGGCCATGGAAATCGTGACCTCCAAGTATGTCTCAAGACTTTTCCTCTTTCAATATGTGGAACAATGCATATAATAACCAGCAATATTGATGGCAATATTCTGCCCCTCCTTTAGCACAATTTCCTTCACCTTAGAACTAATGGTCTCCATATCCTCCTGTTTAATATCCTCAATCCCAACCATACCCTTGGAACCAGAATTGGAGAGGAAATGCCCAGAATTTAGCTCTGCATGGACCACTCATGCAACAATAGCTACAGTTACCTCCTTTCCAAGCTCCTTCTCCTCCACCACCTGTGCAACCCCAACTACCTTTGCAACCTAACCCAAACCCAAAAAATAAAGTAGCTTAGGTCATAGAGGCTTCGACGACCTTCCAAACCTACCTTATTACTCCCATGGGGCTTAATGAAGTACAATTGTGATCAAGCATGGTAATTAACCATATTCACTCCCCTATCATTACAGAGGAGGACTATTGATAACAGTTGCACTCCCACTAAAGATTCTTTCCCTAATGAATATATTTTTGCTATTTCTACTTACTGACCTTGGTATGCAGATATAGGCAATTATCTTGCTACCGGTAAGTTTCCACAGTATTTGTCCTCCAAGGAGAAAAGAAAAATCATACAAAAAATTCATACATATACTTGGATAGATGGGAACCTCTACCACACTGGACCAGATTTTCAGATCAGATGTTGTGTTAGAGAAGATGAGGTATTTGATATCCTTAAAGCCTATCATGAAGAATCATGTGGAGGACACTTTGTAGATAAATGGATGCCAAGATGTTTGTGAAGGGATGTGATAGTTGTCAAAGGATGGGCCAACCACTACAATCAAATGAGATGTCATTACAGCCCCAAATCATCCTAGAACCTTTTGAGAAGTGGGCTCTAGATTTTGTGGGACCAACTAATCCTTCATCTAGATAGAGATCGTGCATCTTGGTCTGCACTGACTATGACACAAAATGGGTTGAGGCAAAGGCACTAACTAGAGCCATAGAGCAAGTTGTCTCAGACTTTTTGTTTGAAGACATATTTGCTCAGTTTGGCATACCCAAGGAGATATTCATAGATAGAAGGCCCCAGTTCACATCTCATAAGATTCAGGAGTTGGTCAAGAAATATAAAATCCATCACAGAATCACAACACCTTATCATCCACAAGAAAATGGCCAAGTAGAAAGCACTAAAAAAGTCATTGAGGGGATCCTTACTAAGACTATGGCCAAACATAAAGAAATTAGGCTGACAAACTTGTAGAAGTGTTATGGGCATAAAGGACTACATGGAGGAATACCACTAGTTTCTCACCATATGAAATTTTGTATGGCAAGGAACCTTTATTCCCCATTGAATTTGAAATGAAGACACTAAGGACAAAATTGCAGGTCAATTTGGATTTGGCTACAACACAAAGGTAGAGATTGAACCAGCTCAATGAATTGGAGGAAAAACAGTTGGCTGCTATCCAGATGACTAGGTCCTTATGAGGTAGATATGGTATTTGACAATGGGACTATAAATTTGGTGACCATTGACAGTGCAAGGACACCATTACTTGCAAATGGGCACGTCTTCGGTTATATCACAAACCTACCTCAAGGGATTCATTTGTCAACATTGTCACAAATTTGGATCTACAAATTACGGGAATAGGGGAAAGCCCCCTTGTGCTGCAAAAATTTTAATTTTTCCAATAAGTGTAACAGCTGAAAATCAACTTCAGTTGGTGGCTTTTACACCTTCAAACATAAAAAAAAAAATCAACAAAAACAACAACAACAATAATAATAATAATCTAGCTGTGAAAACCTTTCCCAGTTGTAAACAGACACTTTTGTAGCAGTTGAAAACAACCTGGTGGTGGTTGTTACACACTTTGTAACAACATTTGTTATTTCAAAAGCATATCTTACAATAAGTGTTATTACATGATCTTTTCTTCTTTATAATTTTGTAGAAATTAAAATAATATATATAAGTCATCTTTGTTGTTACACCTGTAACAACCATCATCTTTTTAGGAATAAATGATATATTTTATTGTAATAAGTAGTAGAACATCACCATGATCCTCGTCATCAAAATTAAGTTCGCGTGTCTCGCTGCATGAGCTTGGTTTGCATGTCACATCGCCCATTACTTCGCCCCACGTCAGCTAGGTATGTCATCAAAAAGGTAATATTTAATTCGTTTTATTTTGTAATTATGGCAACTTAACATGACTATTGATGGCCTAGGACGACTGCCATAACTAAGATGGGGGGGCAATGAATCTTATGGTAACATGACCATCGCATGACTTGTGATTATTAGACAAATCTAGCAATTAAGGCATGATGACCTCGTAGTTATTGCTACTTAATGTTGATCATACCAAAAAGGGTAGGTTTACCATCGACGAGACCTCCCCATGACTCACTATTAAGGAATAATTCATTGTGTAGTATGGACCATGTGTGACAAATCCCAATATGAAATCTTCACCTACACCACCCTGCCACCCTACCATTTACCCTTGCTAGAAGCACTGAACCCCCATTTAGAGTGCTCGGAGAAGACAAAATAGAAGTGCACACTAAAACAACTATATTATGTGTCGACTACCCTGAAGCACTTAAAGGGAAGGATAGGCAGGTAGAATAGCACTGAATTGCATAAGTGTTGAGCCTCAAACCTACACTTCTTTACACATCCTCCCAACCTTTTTTTCCTATTCATTTCCCTATTTTGCCACTCATTCCCTCCATCAATTTGCTCAAATCGTTGTATTTTAGGACTTTTTACATGGTTTTCTAATTATGTTAATGACTGTGTTTGGTTTAGAATTTTGGTCCAAGGTGCTGCATTTCTACAGCTCATACAGGGTTTACACAGGGTTTTCCGCAGCTAACCCCATTTTCCGTAGCCAACCCCAGATTCCGCAGCTGTTTTATTAAACACTATGTTCCAGGTGTCCTCCGGGAAGAAGAGCCACATGGGCAAGTTCGTGGAACCAAAGACATGGTGTGTGTCCCTCCAGATCATCCAAACCAGTCATCCAAGCCCGTGGTCAACGAGGAGGCAACTTCGATCAAACAGAGGTCATTGGCGGTGGCACGGCTCTGTGTGTTCTGTTTTAGAGCGCGTGAGGAATAGGTGGCATCATCCTCAGTTATGAAAGTAGTGGGAGACATAATCCAACAACAGATTGAATGCCCACGATGACCGTTGCCTAGATCCGAGGACGTAGCAGGACTACGTGTTTCAATTCAGCTATTCGAATTACTTAGATTTTGTTAAGTTAGTTCACCTTCTGCAATTATAAATAAAGCGTCTTTGAACACTGGACAAGTTAGTTGTTAGCTGCTGTTTTTATACCTTTGAACTCCCACTGTATTTTCCTATTTTATGCGCAATACATGAGAAGTCTGTTATTCCATTTACGGGTGTGAATGATCTTTGAAACGGCTGGAGTAGGCAGAGGGACCCTGTTTACTAAAGGCTTGTACAGTGTTTTTAGTTTCTCGCATTTCGTTTTCTTATTTCATATATATAATGCCTTTAATTGTTGTGTTTTAGATAGATGTACATACATTTCAATCTCTGCTTGTTTACATTTCTGCTCTTTTTCATGACTGATCAGTGTGTTATACAGGTTTCTTAGGCGTGCCCGGACAGTTTTATGCTTTTCTTTTGCACAACTAGTGACATGTGTGATCATCTTGTCTATGTTGTTGACCTTCCTTGTTTTGCAGCCTTTATTTCATCATTATCATTTAGTCAATTTGCATATTTTATTTTTGTTTGTAGATATCAAGTTGTTTATCTATTGATGGTCTCTTCTTTATAACTTAATATCTTTATTGAGGACCAA
>APFE030155556.1:0-55067 GCA_000404065.3 Pinus taeda
TGCTCCACACACAACAAACGGGAAAAGTATTGATACCCACCATCATTTTCACTACCAAGTGCATCCACAATCATGATCTTCCTCATTTTAGTGTTTGAGAAAACTCAATTCTTCATGTCTTTAGTATTTTCTTATATTTCTAGTGATTGGAAAAGGAAAATACATCTTATAATATTTTATCCATAATTCTATCAATGAAAACACATAAAAACTTATATTTCATAATTCTATTTAAAAAAACTCACTGCATTAAATAGTGCAAGTTATGAGGGTGTTTCCTTCGTCTATGACCTTCACCTCTCCAAAAAAACTCTTTATAGCACTTACAAGAATCAAAGCATAAAATGTAATCAAAATAGCTAAAATAAATTCCATTCATGTTGAATAAATATTTTATCAATGGATGATCTCACCATAAAAAACTCATGAAATGATAAAGAATGGCCCGTAAATGAATTGCTTAGCCAAGCAAGCTATTATGAGGCAGAAACTTACATAGATTCAATTAGTGTAGTCATAGTATATGAAATAGTGGGGTGAAACAAGGTGGATTTGTGCAGGGTTGACAATTGTATGTTGGCAGTATGGCACAGGTATTGTCCTTGATGGCAACTCTCTTTGGTAACAAATCTCAGTTCAGGCACTCAGAAAGAAGAAAAGGAAATATACGCAGGTTCATCTAGACAAAGGCGTGTATACACGCGGGTTATACATTACAAAAAGCGCGTATATGTTGGGATCATATTTTTGGTCCATGGTAGTTAGTCCCTAGAATTTGAACCTATGTTTTGGACCAAGGCGTCTCGGCAAATGTGTTGATCCCTAGTTTTGGGTTCATGGTATTGAAATGTTATGGTTTTGGACCATGGTATTGAGGAAGGCCTAAGACTATAAAAGAGGAAGGAGATCATGTGGCAAAGGATCATCCACATTATTATTGAATATCTGATAAAGTGCTAGAGCTGGTAATTGGGTTGTGATGCAGATCTGGATCTGAATGAAGGAGGAACCTTAGCGCAAAAGGAAGGATAAGTTCTATTCATGGGTCATAATCTTTAAACTTGAATGATAGTATCTTTAAATTATTTTGATCTGATAGATGTGGCGCTTGCTTGATCTATAAGTCTGATAATCTGGGTTAATTTGTGATTGAATATCTGGAAGAGTGAATTATCCTTTATAGATCTGTACGCAGGTTCAGTGAAGCGAAGGCGCGTATACACACAGGTTCAGTGAAGTCATAATGTGTATACACAGGTTTTCCCATACGCAGATGCGTATGCACGCAGGTTTCAGGCTATTGAAATAGTGTATATGCTTTAAGCTGTGATCTAGCAGCTTTTGTTTATAGCTGCTGTGTTCTGTTTCTGTTGTGTAGTTTCTGGTATTGTGTTTTGGGTACAACTGTCAGAGAAGTATCTACTTGATATAATTGGTGAAAAGGAGATTGGTTGATGGAGAAATGCTTGATGATTGATTGATGTTCATGGATCCAGTCTGAAAATTTATGAAATGTGGTCCCTCGAAGAAAGAGAAGGTTGTAGCCTTCTGTAGGCCAGCACCTACGTACTAGTATCTTGGATAGTACAAGAGCTAAAGGGGGTTGTAGCTCCCTTCCAAGAGAAGATGGAAAACGAGAGAGATTTGTAGCTCTCTGCAGGTTGCAGCCTGCGTACTGGTAAGGGACTCCACCAGTACATTGTAAACAGAAGTTTCTAATTAAAGAAAGATAGAGACGAATTGTAGCAGGTGGTTTTCACCCACATTGAGTTTCCACCTTATATCTTGCGTTCTTGTGTGTGATTGTTTTTCTGCTCTATTTTACCGTCTCTGGTTACTGGTTATTTGATTCTGCATCACAGAAAGTTAAAGTAAATTAAAAGTTTGCTTTATATACGCTGGTTTCCTTCTGAATAGTTGCGCATATACGCGGTTTTAATTAATTGAAGTAGCGTATACAATTTGGTTTCAGAAAAAGAATATTTGACCTGGTAATATTGATTCACCCCCACTCTCAGTATTATTTCCAACATCTTAGCCCCAAGGATGGCATGAACACATGAGTGTTGTCACAAACATACAAATTTTTTTGGATGGATCATCACTTGGGGAATAGTAATACAAATTTTTGTTACTTGTTATATAAGTTAAGACGTCTCCATATTGTGAGAGAATACAACTACATTTGTCCATAACTTCTTCATTTCTATGGTGTAATGTGTTAACCTTGAAACATCAAGTGTTACAAATTGACACTTTCAGTTGAACATAATTCCTTATGGTTGGTTGACAACTAATTTGTGAAGGGAGTGTTGACTATAGGGATGATGAAACTATTATAAATCCCCCCATTTAATACCTTGGGCTGGTATGTTAATATCATTACATATTTTATTCTCGCCTAGGTTCAATTTCATATTGGGTATGGATATGGGCAATGAAATATATTCAATGGTGTTCATGTGTTCATATATAGTACTTGGATATTTTTAATATAAAGTTAGTTATTTGGCCAAGAATGATGGATAGTTCCTAGTATCGAGCAAATCTCGAGCATTACTCACAACCAAGGTTGACCTTTTATGGAATCAAGTAGTTACGTGGTTGGTGGCCATAATTAATTAAAGAAATGGCATTGATTCTTTATGTTATGAGAAGATCAAGATTTAGTGTTGGAGTTCTATTGGGAGGAAAGATAACAAAGCTAATTTAAGGTGGTTGATTTTGAGGCTTTAATTATTTGGAGGAGAATTTATTCTACACTAGCTATTGTTGCATTGGGTTATTATTTCTTTGCTATTATTTGTAGGTGTTCCATTTACTTATGGAGGAAAATATTTATCAAGTTTTTCTTTCAATCTAGTATAGATCTATTTATCACAAGGATGTTATGTTATCTCTAGTAGCTTGAGCTAGTTGGACCCATGTTTCCAATTGATCTACTCCTATTCTATTTGAGTGGTATCAATGTGTAGGAGATCTAAATCAAGGTTATTATTGCACGAGAACAATTTGGTATTATTTCTACAAGGTTTTATTATCTCTGCTTAAAGGAGGTAAATCAATTCTATTGAAGAAAGCCAAGGAAAGAGAGAAAGAAGACCAATCATTGAAATCCACTGATGCCAAGACATAGTGTCATTTCTTTACTTTTGGAAACACAATAGAAATAGACATGGTAATACATTAACGGGTCCCCTAGACTACAATATTTTTGGGGAAGAAAAATGGCTACAACTTATAGATAAGAAGCAAGAGTAGAATAATAGAAATTTCTCTCGAAAGGTCCGTATTATCCTTCAATAATCCATAGATATTGAGATGGAAGATATAAAAAGTAAGAATCTCTTGACAGTTGGATCTGATATGCAACCAATGAAGTCAATCATATACCTTCATAAGTTGGAGGAATTAGACACATGTTTGTCTATGGTAGGGAAACCAGAATGGAAGAAACTTAGTTGGGACCTCAAGCCATCCATTTTTATGCTAAGAAAACTCAAATTCTAGGAACATCCTTGTGAATAGGTCAGGCTCATAGTTGCTTCTCGTCTCAGTAGTATCATAGCTTTAACATCACCACTAATGCCTTACAATAATGATATCATGAAGGAGATCTTAAAGTTGATAGTAGAAATCCTTCAAGGGTTGAGCAACATCATGCTTCCTACCATTCATAAGTGGCAAAAAATTCTAGAACTCAAGGAAGAGTTCAGCTTTGGAAAAGTCATGCTGAATTTTGGATGTGATGACCTGATCTTTCAGTTTCTCTAAAAATATTACACCAACATTACATCACCTCATCTAGACCGCGTCAAAACAAGCATGCAAAATATTGTGTCCCTATTCTTAGAAGGAGATATTGACATGAGCAAGATATTAATATCCAAATTGCTGACCATTTGTAGGAACGTACCAAATGTATCACCAACTTCCTATGATCTAGTCGATAAGTTGGTCATGAAAACCATATGATTTCTCAGAAGGGTGATGACTCAGAAGGAATTGAAAAGGATTGATGGAGGAATCAAGAATAAAACCTGTAGAAAGAATGAACTAAGGAGGAGTGGATTATGCTTTATCTATAAGGAACCTTGGGTCCATAACCACTCATGTCTAGGTGATAAGAAGGAGGCAACAAAGACAGAACAAGAGGAGATTCCTTCAAATCATGAGGAGCCTTCTGTAGATGGGTCTATTGAATTATAGGATGGGGAGAAGCACCGTGGCATTATTCAAAGAGAGTTGTAGGATGATAGGCATTTGGAAGTGCATGAGTAAATTTGACCTGATGGTATTGATGATGTAGACTCCTATATAGCATAATCCATAGATATCCAAGAGGATGTCCATGAAGAGTATGAGCTATCAGGTGTAGATAATAGTCCACCAGTACATCCATGTTTGAAAATCAGAGAGGATAAACAACACACTCTCCCCATGGGTGGAGAAGGCTAGGAAGAAGCCATTCAAGGAGATTTAAATGGGGAGCCAATAATGGTAAACCAACATGATGAAGAGAATCATGAAAAAAATAGCTTGTAGGATGAACCATTCCTATAGAGCCATTCAAAGGCTCAATTTGATATGGTGATGATAGGAATCCCATGTAGACAAGTACAAATATATTCAAAAGGGCACCAGAATCACGAGTAGAAGACTTTCAGGGAAAGATAACACATTTCAAGACATATATTATGAAGTTAAAGTAGAGAGTCATGACAACTTGAGACACTATCTTGCAGGAGAATAGAAAAATTGAATAGTAGCGAAAATGTCTAGTGTAGAGAAATGTCTAAATTCCCTACTTAGGTAGCAGGAGGAATACAATTGGGAGCTCCATAGTAACCCCCTATAGGAGTACATAGATAAGGCTCGCAATACTGCCAAGTTTCCTTTATACATTGGGAATAGAAAAGAAGAGTTCTACAAATGGATCATTGTTACACAAAAAATTGTCACCATGACTTTCTACAGTTTGTGTGAGTCCATCAACACTCATACATACCTCCTTTGCAAGTCTTAAGCCTTAGCTCTTTAGGTCCAGCCTTGAAAATGGGAGAAATACCTTAAAAATATCTCAAATCTTGGTTTCCCACTTTCTCCTAGCATTGCCTGTGGTGCCGCACCCAATGGTCATGTTTATTGCGAACTTGACCGCTCTGTCTGTTGAGTAATGGGTGCGAACCCCTGTAAAAGTTAAAAAGGCGTGAGTTCATTCTTACAAACTCATCTTGTGTCACTTTTGGACACATCTAGAAGGAATATTGTGTTGGCAAGTCTGCTCCAGCTTGGTTCATCCATTCCATAACTAAGGGAGATAACTCCATGATATGAGGTGCTTATCCCATTGAAGGAGGAACTTGTCCCTTCAATGGTGGACCTGCAACTTCCTCCATTTGCACTATAAATTCAAGCATTGGGCTGGTTGTAGGGGAGGTTGAAAGCTGAAGATTCTTGAGGGTAAATGCTGGTGGAAATTAGACTTCCTTTTTGAGCTTGTGAGAGGAGAGATCACATACCTTTCATATCATTTGGGAAGTGAGTGAGACTTGTCAAAGTAGAGGAGACTCCTGCTGGACCCTGGAAATAGCTTGTGCAACATCAAGGCAAAGGTTGTAAGGTTCTTTTATTCATAAATTTAATACAATCAAGTTTGTTTTTCTCAATGAACTGTCTCTAATGGTTTATTTTATGAGCTCCTTGATCTTCATAATGAACATGTTTTATTATAATACCTATGCAGGTGTGCTTTGATTTGTGTTTGTTTGTGTATGCAGGTTATTAAAAGGGAACTGCTTGAAGTTGTTGAAACAAAGCTGCCAAAAACAAGCGTTGGACCGAGGTAGGTTCTATTACACCTCTTCGTTTTCATTTATGAATTGAAACATGTTTAGAGAAAAGTAGATTTGGTTGTGCTCCTTGTTGCTAGATATAATTTGATACTAGGGAGATCGGTCTTGTTCGCAAGAATGATTTATCCGGCCAACAAATTGGTGACTCCACTAGGGAATGGTTTGGTTTGGTTTTTGATTTGTCTTTACTTTGACTTGAGAAACTTGAGTTTTAGTTTCTGATTTTGCCTTGATATGTGTGAGTTTGGGTACTTGTTAGATCTTGGTTTGATTTTTATTTTTTGAATTTTGGGAAGAGGACAACACCTTCTGCGTTAGGTACTGTGCGGACCTGTCCGCATTGTTACAGTGCAATACAGAGCGGCACCGCACCTGGTTCTACTGGGGGCCTGCGTACCCTGTCAAAAGTTTGAAAAAACTAAGATCCATCTGCCAAGTTAGGTTTAGTTTTTGTCCATAGTTGTTAGTTTATGCCCAGACCCGCGCTTGTCTTGAAAAAAGTTCCTTGAGAGTTAGTTTTCAATGGCATTCTCGTTTGAAGTGGTTTTCTAGAAGTTTTGCATGTTGGATTGATTTTTGCTTGGTATTCGTACTAGCTCAGAGATCAGAAGCCTTAGAGCCTTACATCACCCTGGTATCTCTCGTCTTCTTGCTAAGTTTGACTAGCTTATGAAATCTATCCTTGAAGAGAGCTAGATCCCATTTGTCTCTTTTACAAAACTTTGATTAAACTTGATTGAAAGTTTCAAATTTCATTTTTTATTAAAACATAATTGGGTGTTTGTGATTAGTTTGTTGAGCTGAACAAATTGATCCTTAGTTAGCTGAAAAACTAAGTTAAGCATCCTCAAAAAACGTTTGAAGTTTATTTTCAATCAATTTTTCGTTTTGATCTCAAGATTAGATTATAGTTTTGAGTTTTTCATAGAAATTATAGAAGCTTGTTGGAAAATTCGTTTTCTATGGTCTTTAGAGTTTTTCTAGAAGTCTTAAAAGCTCTCTCAAAAGAATTGCTTATTCTTGTAGTTTTTGATTGTTGAAAAGCAAAGGGATTTTTCGTGAGCAAGATTAGTAGTCTCGTTTTTAATGTTATTTGAAAAAGACAAAAAGTTTTCCTTTCAGTTGTATGTTAAGAGAAAGATTTGATTTTCAAAGCATTGCATTTTCAACTCTTCCTTAGCTAGAAATTCATTGAAAAGGAAAAGGAATTGTTATCATCTCAGGTGCTTTTTTTAGTGTTTTGGAGTCGAGTCTTCACACCATAAGGTTTCATCTCTGCACCCATTGACTTAAGAAACAAACAATAAAATTAATGCTTAATTAAAATCCATCTAGCAATCTTTTTATCTTCTAGGGCTCTTTTCACCAGCATAGCTTAGGCTAGTATCTTGGAGTAGGGAGTAATTAACTCTCTAAGATAGTTTAAACAAACAAGTAGTCAATCTTCGGTAGGGAGAAATTCCAATTGTTACATCTATGCTCTGGGAAAGCTCCTCTTAAAGGAGAAGCACAAGATCATATCCGAACCTGTGTGAGAATCAATCCTTTCTCATTGAGAACGATAGAAGATATTCACGCATTAAAAACGGTAAACCTCAGATTGACCATTGTCGAGGAGCTTGCAGTCACTTGTTGGTAATCCTTGGATTATGTCAAGGACCCTTCAAGGGGATTGAGCTTGTTACTCTGCCCTTGCGTGCGTATCGGATCGTAGACTATTCCCCCAGGTATATTTGTTTCCGTTGGTGACCTTAGTGACCATAATATTTAGGATTCTTTCCTTGGTGACAGTGGAGGGAAGATCCCACTGTACCTAGAGCGGACGTCGACTAGAATCACTTGGACTCTCTGGGGGGTTATCTTCACTCGAGACAGTTATAGTGGGGAAACTTGTGCCAGTCTATTTCATTAAGTAGGTTGTCGGGGTAGCTGTTCCAACTGCCATTTCTGTATTGAATTCTGCGATGTTGGATTTCATCACCAACTAGTGTTTTCGATCCGGAAAGATAGTGTTTGTGTATGGTTTGATCTCCTAGATTTATTAGGTGTGTGTTTCAAATTGTTTGGTTCTTTAGATACTTTAGGTGGTTTTCTTGAGATTTTCTTTGTTTTCGTGTGAAGTAATTAAATAATTAATCTTGGCTGAATTACCGAGACAATCCTGTCAACTTCGGGGGTAGCCTCCCGAATTTACACCAAGTCAACTTGAAGGGCTGTGAGCTCTTGTCACACCTAGTGAAAGTAGAGTTGGGTCACCAGAGGTCGGAGAGTCTTCGTTAATCATACAACTTGATCATCTAGTTCAAGCAACAGAACATATTTCTGAACCGATTTCATTTTCCGAGGTTGTTGGCAGTATCACTCCTACTGGTTCATTAACCGAAGAACCTGAAATCTCTCAACCTAACACTAAACCTGCTGCTACTCCATCTTCAGGATTTGCTTTTCCTGCTTCTAGTGGTCCTAGTTCACCCAGGGTATAAAATATCATTACCCAGAATCTTCCTTCTGGACTCATTTCCATAAAAGAAATTGTAAATCCGAACAAAGGTATAAGCATCCCTGAAAATCAACCAGCTATCGAACTTAGGGAGCGTGAATCCATTTTCTATAGTCCCATTAGAGGTGACGCTTGGTATATTTTGTTGACCAATTTTTTAGAAAATCCAGGTCTCGCATCTTGACCACCTCAATTTCCTTTCCATCCAACACGCAGAGGTTATTATCCTCCTTTGAATATGTTGAGACAAACATCCTTGTTTTCTCAGATGCCAGAAACGTTTTTACATGGTGGTCCTTCTGTTCCTCCTGGGTATCAGTCTTTATCTGGTACCTTTTCAGGAGCATCTCCTCAACCCATCAAATATGTAATATCTCCTGGTAATAACGAAACTAAACCGTTAAGTGTCGAATAGATTCGTATGATGTCTGGTACTACTCCTAATCTGCAGCCTCAAGGTAGTTCAATACCGCCTGGGGGGCACCCGCAAGGTACTCAAATACTGCCTGGGGGGCAACCTCAAGGTAGTCCATTACCGCCTTGGGGGAAACCTCAAGGAAAATACATCCCTACGGGACAATATTTTCCTCAAGGTCAACCCCAATACTAATATGTACCTCAAGGTCAACCTCAGAATCGATATGTGCCTCAAGGTCAGTACCAACCTCAAGGTCAATACCAACCTCAAGGTTTTCAACCACCTTCAGGTCAACCATTTGTTCAAGGACAGGGAAATGTACTGTATAATTATCAACCTTACACTCAACCTGGTTTTGGTCCTCAATATGCTCAACCTGTTATCGGTCCATAACCCGAAATGAACGTGGTGTGGGAGCAACAGCCTTCGCAACCTAGTGTGTAGTTGTCATCTCAATCTGGATAGCCTTTGATTTATGGTTCACCCTAGCAACCTGTCCAGCCTACTACTCAAACTTCTACACCTAGGGTAGTTCATCAGTCTAGGCTTACTTCACCTCGAACTCCGCCCCAAACATCTGCTGCAATTACTGCGGCCTTTGTTCAATCCACCCCACCTATTTTTGGATTATCAACAGCTCCAGTTTCTACTGCTCCTGTATCAACTCCTCAGGCCTCTTTACCTCAGTCCGGACCTACAATCCAGACTCTAGTTTCAATGCCTGTAGGACAACCTGGGCATAGTACGGTTGTCACAAGTCAACCCCAATTTACTTATCAACCATAACAGGGATAGTACCAATTTGGTCCTACTGTGTAGAACCCGACTTATCAGTATCAACCATACCCTGGGTATACTTATCAACAACCTCAAGAACCCCAATATGGTCCGGTTGATCCTGGTTTTCCAGGAGGATATAATATCCCAAATGCAAATCCTTTACCAAGTTATCCTGGATATCCTCCTCCTGGGGTTGGTCTTATGACCCCAAGTTTTCGGGATCCGAACCATCAGTTACCATTTATAGCAACTTTGGATTTACTTGACTTGTCGCGCCTTACGAACGATCCCATTAATTATCTTCCGTTTTGGTCGTCAATGTCGAATAAGTTGCCCAGTGATATACCAAAGTTTGAGGGGAAGTCAGGAGAAGATCCGTCTAATCATGTGATGACTTACCATCTCTGGTGTGCATCGAATTCCATTATAGATGATTCAATTCATATTCGTCTTTTTCAATGCACTTTGATTGGCCCTGCAGCCAAGTGGTACATTGACTTGCCACGAGGCTCTTTTTACAATTTTAGTCAGTTAGCCACTTCCTTCCTTACTCATTTTCAGTTGCCAGTCCGATATGACAACGAAACAAAATTATTAACTTCATTAAAATAGTCGAAGTCCACCTATATTTCAAACCATATTCATGAATGGCGACATCGACGTCGTTTAATGAAAGTTTTTATCCTGGACTAAATTTTGGCAGAATGGTTTGTAAAATTTTTATTACCTAAAATAAATGAAGATGTAGCAAAGGCAAGAGTAGTTATTGAAGAGCAAGTAATTTCTCAAGCTCAGTACCTTGACTTAGTTTATACGTAGTCAGATACTTTACACGAGAAAATCCTTGACCTTCCAAACAAAATCAAATAACTACACCTCCCTTAGGGTCTCATGCCGCTAACGGTATGATTGGTACTATTAATACCAAGAGTAAGAAGAAATCCTCCAAGAATTCTTCTCCTATCATAACCTTAACAGATTCCCCGAAGGGAGAGTCTTCAACTGAAATTTCTGCTGATGTCATGTCGTAGAATCATGTACGACCAAATCAAAATCTAACGGTAAGAAGAAAGGAAAGAAGAAGAATAAGAAAAACTCAAAGGAGAAATCCGATAAACTTGAATCTACTGACGAGAAACGTAAACCTCGCTATCCTTGTCTCATCTACCATGAGGAGCATTTTACGATAGATTGTCCACATCGTGTCGAGGTTGCGAAAAATCATCAAAGGTTCGCAAACACCTGCTGTTTTGAAGGATCCTTTTCCGAGTCAAGACAGTAAGATGATAAGTTCTTCCTCTAGTGCCTCGAATCAGCCTATAATGATGATGTCACATGTAAGGATTGAAACACGATCGCAAGATTATGGAAGTAAGAGTCCTATTGATGGTAAGGCAGCAGAATCTTCTAATTCCAATCCATCAACCTCAGCTCCGTCTTGTTTTGATCCACTACAGATCGAGAAACCAAATCCCGACTTAGTAATTAAACTGCCCGCAAAGGGTAGACTTTGAAAGTTCGCTTTCAATCCACATGCGAGAGCTGCTCAAAACTATAACATTGTTGAAGATTAGATGTTTTCCCTTCAACAATTTCAGCTTTGGAGGTGCTACAATCTTGTCCAACACAGTGCAAAATGCTATTGTCGGCAATAGGAGCTATTGATCTTCAGGACTCAAACCTCATAGTCTTCAATTTATAAAATAATACACCTCATTTACCTCATCAAATGGCTTTCCAGATTCCAGTGTTAGTCAAAAACGAACCTTGCTTTAGGACTGTGATTGATGAGGGAGCTTCGATGTGTATTATGTCGATACAGTATTGGAAAACCCTTGGTTCTCCTACACTTAATCAATCCCCGACGATTCTGAAAGCCTTTGATGGCTGAGGGTTTCATCCTTATGGCATTTTGTAGGACTTACCTATAGGGGTAGAAGGAAAAACTGTTAATATAAATGTGGAGGTGGTTGATGCCCCTCTGGATTACAACCTTCTTTTGGGTCGTAGCTGGTATTATGCCATGACTGTTGTTGTTTCATCGGTCTTTCAGCTTATTAAATTTCCACATAATGGAAAGATCGTCACAATAGATCAGTTAACTTACTTTTCATCTGACCCATCCTCTGCTGAGAGTATTCAACATTTTTGATTCAGTCATCGGAGATTCCACAGTAAGAAGATTTTTCTGCCAACGTTTCGAATCCCAACTGGGATCCATCATCAGCTTCAAGTTGCCCTGATGATGGATCCCAGTTGGGATTCGAAACGTTGGCAGAAAAATCTTCTTACTGTGGAATCTCCGATGACTGAATCAAAAATATTGTACCACAGAGGTCTCAAATCCAGTATTCAACATGTTGGTAAAACCACTATCCCTTATAAGGATGTTGGGGTAGGACTAGTTAAAGATTCGGGTTTACTCGGAACTTTTTCATTTCCTCCTCCCAACGTACCGTCTCCTTTCGCAACTATTCATATGATTTCGTCAGAATCCATTATTCTTGACGATCCTTGGATCGTTCCATTCGATTTCGAGCTGGACCCTTTTGGTGATACCATGCCTTTGAGTCCCTTTGAAGTTGCTTATCAGGTCGTACAGTCGTTTTCTAACTCAAGTTCAACCAATCTTGATCTAGTGAATGAGATCCATGGGGAATCAATTTCAATCTCAACCTCAAATTCAACAACCTTTTCTGAAACTGTTCATACCGATGAACAAATTCGGGAATTGTTGTCTGTTGATACGTTACCATGGGAAGATCTTTATCATAGATCTTCATTTTTCCCTGAGATTGGTCATTTTGAAAATGATTTTCCTCTATTTTTATTGTTGAATATGTCAAAGAACTGAGAATCCATGGAAACATCCTGATTCTGAAAAAAATTTAGCCAATATTTCTCGAACGGTTCCTATCGACATTTTGGTCAAACCTGGGATTGTTGAAAACATTCACTTAGGTGCTTCTTGTACGAACACTGAGGTCAAAACATATAAAGCCCTATTTCAAGAAATTTGTGACGTGTTTGCCTGGTCCTATGAGGAAATGCTAGGAATTGATCCTTCAATCATTGTTCATGAGATCAAAACTTACCCGGATGCTAAACTTGTCCAGCAATGTTTGCGTCAGATACACCCATGAAAAGTTGCTGCCATCAAAAAAAAAGTTGAGAAATTACTTAAAGCAGGTTTCATTTATCCAATTCCTTTAACGGATTGCATATCGAATATTGTTCTAGTTACTAAAAACAAGGAACAATAAGAATATGTATTGACTATAGGGATATCAATCGTGCTTGTCCCAAGGACAATTATCCAACACCCTATATCGATCAAATTATCGATGATTGTGCCAGCAGTGAAATTTTCTCCTTTATGGATGGATTTTCCGGTTACAATCAAATTAACATTCTACCTGCCAATCAACCAAAAATGGCATTCATCTGTCCATGGGGGACATTTGCTTATTGCAAGTTACCTTTTGGATTGAAGAATGTCGGAGCAACTTTTCAAAGGGATATGTCTTATGCATTTCATGACATCAAGCACGTTGCGCAACCTTATCTCGATGATTTACAAGCCCATTCTTTATGTAGATCCGATCATCTCACTCATTTACGAGCAATTTTTATGGGATGTAGGCATTATCGAATTAGGCTGAATCCGCACAAGTGTGTTTTCTGTATAGAAACAGATCGCTTACTAGGATTTGTTGTATCCAAAGCCGGCATTCGTGTCGATCCTTTGAAGGTCAAAGCCATCATCAAGTTACCACCTCCTTTGAATCTTCGCCTACTCCAGAGTTTGCAAGGGAAAGTAAACTTTTTACGTCGTTTCATTTCTAACTACGCCGAGATTACAAAAGGTTTCACCCGGTTGTTGAAACAGAACACTCCATTCTTTTGGGATGAGATAGCTGCCAAATCTTTCGATGCACTTAAACAAGCGTTGACCAATCCGCCGTTATTGCATCCTCCCAAATACAACCAGGATTACTTCTTGTATCTCGCCGCTTCCCATTCCACCATTAGGATGGTTTTAGTTCAACAGGATTAATTTGAAAGTGAACACGTGATCTATTATCTTAGTCAGACTCTAACTCTGACTGAGTTAAAATATTCAAATGTGGGGAAACTGGCCTTAGTTGCAGTCCAATTTGTTCAGCGATTTTGTCATTACATTTTGTCACACAAAACCACGGTCATTTCTGACTGTAACCCTATGCAATACATTTTGACTAAACAATTGCTAGGGGGCAAGTATTCCAAATGGATTGTCATCTTGCAGGAATTTGACTTGGAATTTGAGAAGGCCAAGTCAAAGAAGTCTTTGGTTTTTGTAGAATTGATTTGTGACTTCCCTCACGCTGATACCGAACCTGTGGCGAAAGAACCGATTGCGGATGAATCCTTGTTCCTTATCAGCACTGTTGATCCATGGTATAGAGATATCATTGTCTATCTCCAGACACAATCTTTTCGGCCTGACATCTCACGATCTCAGTGCCGGAAAATACAATTCCAATCCCAACCTTACACTATTGTTGGAGATACTCTTTATCGTCATGGGGTGGATTTTGTTTTCCGCCACTGTCTTACTCATGATGAGACTGAAAAGGTTCTTAATGACTTTCACTCTGCAACGTGTGGCGGTCATATGTCTGGGTATGCCATAGCCCAAAAGATTTTGCGCACTGGCTATTTCTGGTCGTCCTTATTCAAAGATTGTATCACTGCAGTCTAGAAATGTCACTGTCGTAAGCGCTCCACCTGCTCCTCTCCACCCTATCATTGTCATTGGTCCATTCGCAAAATGTGGTATCGATTTTATTACATGTAACCCTCACTCAGCCGGGGGGCATGCGTATATCATCCTTGTGGTAGATTATTTTACCAAGTGGGCTGAGGCGATGCCTACATTTTCGGCATGCGACAAAACTACTGCGATTTTCATTTTCAATCATATAATTGCTAGGTTTGGTGTTCCTCAAACGATTATCACTAACCATGGGAGTCATTTTCGAAACATCATGATGACTGAACTTACAGATCAGCTTGGCCTGCGTCATGATAGTTCCACTCCATATTACGCACAGGCAAATGGTCTGGTTGAAGCAATCAACGAAGTTCTAGTCACCATGATCCGATGAATCATTGGGATTCATAATTCGAATTGGCATAACATGTTATTTTCAGTGCTTTGGGCACACTGAACCTCAGTCAAAACATCAACAGGGTTTACTCCTTTTCAAGTGGTTTACGGTTTAGAGGCAGTATGACCCATTGAATGTGAAATCTCGTCATTACAAATTGTCATACAATTATTACCAGCCACTTCCGAAGAAGAAAAACATTTATTATACTTAGCTCAATTAGATGAGAATCGACGTAATGCTGCATTAGCTGTCGAAACTCATGCCAAAAGGATTAAAGCTCAGTAGGATCGAAATGTTACACCCCGCAATTTTTTAGGAGGAGACCTAGTCTTACTTTATGATCAAGTAAACGATAAGCTAGGGGCTGGCAAATTTGTACCCATGTGGCATGGTCTGTATATTGTCAAGCGAAAGCTGGCAAAAGGGGCCTATGAATTGGAAGATTTTGACGGTGTCTCTTTAGGTAAACCCAGGAATGGGCTTTATCTAAAACGATATTATGCTTAAAAGATTAGTGTGGAGATTTTTTAGACTAGTTTCTTTCTAAGTTTGGTGTTTTTTTTAGATTATAAATGCGTGCTTTACTTCAGAGAGTGTTTTTTATTATTATTCCTGCTTATCTCGATTTTAGTCTTGATATTGCAGATGTTGACACCTCTCCAAACATACATCGGTTTTGCTAATGGCGCTTGTTGTAGTACATGGAACATCTATTTCGCAGCTTGGGTTATCTACTCACCCTCTGATGAGTTAATATCTATGCATGGGGTAAGCCTCAGTCAAACAACAAACAACATTGCAAAATACAGTGCAGTGATTGAGTTATTATCTGAATCCATTTCATTTGGAATTCAAAGTTGGATTGTTAATTTAGATTCAGAACTCGTTGTATAACAACTTAATAGAGTTTATGCCATTAGAAATCCAGTGTTATTACGATTATTTTTGAGATACTGTATCTTGGAACGAGAATTTGATTACATCGAATATCAACACATTCCATGATATTTAAATACATTAGCTGAAGCAGTTGCTTCTCAAATGTTAAATAAACATTTGCATTAAATCAAACAGTAAATTTAAAAACATCCCATAACATGTTTTGCAAGATAACCAATAATAGTAATATAGCATAGCATAGGAGTGTGTCAAAATATACAACGTCTTCGATCATAGGTTGGAAAACACCTTATGATCGTCAAAAATGATAGTATAAAAGGTCCAAAAATGAGTCTACATGGAAATCATCCTATCACTAGTGATGATCACGATAAGACACCACTGCTCGGGCCACCCTATAAAGGAACCTCCTAAAAGGTCTTGGGACCCCAATCACATAGCACTGAAGTCTAAGAGGAATGTCATCTATGCTGGTCTCCGGAATATCTGCGGTCAAGCACTCTAGATGACCCTCCAATTCGACCAAGGTCTCTGCTGGTTGGTCCTGTGGGGCCGCTACTGCGGCAGCTGGCTGTCTTCGATCATAGGGTTGGAGAGCTGCTGGTCGTCGTGGACCCACATCTACATTTAAAAACATTTTACTATTACTTTTGGGACGATTTAAAAACAAAAAAATATATATATAATTGAAAATATTGAAAACAATTTTACTTCTATCATCCCATTGCTCTCCTGGTGGAAAAGCCATGTCAGGATCACCACGATAATCACATAACCCTAGGATCTTGGGGAAGTCCAACCTCAATAGTAAGTTGTTGTGGAACCAACATATGTACCCTCTCTAGGCTAAATCTGACAACTAAATAACCATATCCAAAGTTCTTTAGTTGTCCATTATTCGCCCTAGTCAATTGGCCCTTCACATTGGCCAATACAGCATCGCACCAGTTGAAGATGGTGCCTCGGAAACAGTCTACTGCCATGTGCATCTGGGAACCAGTAGCTATATGCAATGTTGCACTCTCGCAGAGTCTGGTAACAGTAAAGGCAATCACTTTTAGTTTAGGACAGACGATGGTTTTAACATCTATCCATTTGTCCGGAGTCTGGTTATTATAAAACTCTAGTTGGAGACTAGCGACAGATTGGCCACCTGGCCTAGATCCAAACAGAGATAATGCCTCACCTCTCTTCGGCAAGCCAGTCAAAAATTATGTCATCCGGCTTGATTTTGAGCTGGTTGCCACCAATAATGAAGCGTTGGTCCTGCGTGCTCCACCTGTTCACCAGCCATTGTAGAAATTCTACCTGTGCCCTCATGCCAGGTATGGTCCAAAATTTGAATAGCCCGCATACTCTCAATTCCTATAATGAAGGTGGATTGAGTAATGCAGCTTGATCCATGTCGTCGTGCTCTCTTTCCTGCCAAACAAGCATCTTGTGTACCTACATTGCAAAATAGGTGGTTCAGAACATTTCATTTCAAAATCTATGGGGCAAAAATGAAGAATTTAGGGTTTAAAATTTGTGTTCCGCAGTGTTCACACCCATCCGTTTAGAAACAGTGTGTAGTTGTGCACTTCTCCTTAAGGACAGGTGCATCACCTCGACTTTTCTCTGTGCACAGAAGAATCGGGGTGCGCAGGGGCCACATGGCGCACTTGCGCAACTGCCGCGGGCGATTTTTTTCCCTAATTTACCTCTAAAAATCAATTTTTAAACCTTAAAACAAAATTTAAACGGATGAAATGCAAGTCAGGGACAATGTGGATTACCTGGAGAAGACGTTTATCGATTCCAGTGGTCGTATTTTTCACAATTTCCACAGGAAGTTTTCTTACCAAAAGCTCTTACTTTTTACTCCAAAGCCAAACGATGAAAATGAACTTGTAAAAGCCCTTTTTATAAGATTTTTTGAATAAATTAATTAATTAATTTATTTTTCACTTTGAAAAGGTCACTTTTGGTACATTTTTATTATTTTTAAAACATATATGAGTAATGTTTGTAATTTTTGTGCAGAATATTGGGTATTCAGGTGAAATTGGTCATTTTCAACACAAAACACATAGGAGTCCTCTTTAAGCTCTTTTCTGACTTGTAAAATATGAAAAGATTGTCGAGTTTTTCCTTTTAGACTCGTTAAAATGGAATTAAAAAGACGGTCTATTTAAAGCTCTTTTCTGACCGTATAAACATGAAAATATTGCCGGACTTTTGTTGTTTCAAGTTTGATATTGATAATAAAACAACATGTTTTCGATCGCTTTTTTACTTTTTCAAATTGAAGGCACTAATTTTGAAAAGTACCCCTTGATCGTAATGATCAAATGGTTCTCTCAAGTATTATTTTATACTTTTTTAGGCTTGGGAGACACAAATATATGAAAAAAGATAACCATGGAGTTTTCTTAAGTTTTTCTTCTGACTCCCTAAAATTGAAAAACGCTGAGTTTCTCCTATACTGGACTCATTAAAATTTAACAGTAAAGGACCTGTTCAATTACAAACAGGAACGAACCACTCCTTCTTAGGGTTCGAATCTAAACTAAGTTGGACTCATCCAAAGGATGAGCTTATAACCGAGCAAATGTTATCCTCCTCAAGCTTGTCAAAAATAAAGAGGTACTTGCTAGAAATGGTGGGGGAAAAGAGAGAAAAATGAGCCTCCTTGTTATACTTTGTGTTTGAAAAACTTTCCATCACTCTTGAACACAACACTTTTATTCACCTGAGTTGGGAAATCCTTTACTGAACAGTTAATCAAGCCACATTGAAAGTCTTCAGCCAGTTTCCAGGTATTAGCTTTGGGTCAACTATCACCAAGCCATATGTAGTGTCGTTATGTGTTCAAGAGGTCTGTGCAAATAAACCATTCACCTACAAAATATCTGTCATCCATCATTGACCATCCCTGAGTTAGTTCTTGCCAAATATATTTCTTCAAACTTGATCTATGATTTCGTGTTATGGGCTTACCTATGATAGATCGCTTTCTATCAACTCCGACTCATTATCTAGAAATATGATCTAGAAATCATCAGTACCTTGGAATTTGCAAGCCTCAATGGCAGGTTTCTCGCCTTTGCTGACCGATTGCATCATTGACCTTCGATCAAAGGATTCTGTGACATGTTCGACATTGACTCATTTATTCACATTTCATGGATTGTACTGAGTACTTTGAGGGCCATTGACATTACTAGTGGTTCCTCTCACACTTATGATAGTTTACATCATTGACTGGTAATCAAGTGGTTTCTACCATTTGTGACTTCGACTCATTTATTCACATGGATAGAATCGTACTAGTTCGGGAAGTAGAAATGAAGGCCCTGGATCTAGTTTCCACCATCCAAGCTGCGAGGAATTTTGTTATCATTATATAGTAGACTATTCATAAACAAATGGCTGCGCCCATACTGTGTCCATATGATTTAGATAGTTCTTAGTCAGTTTTGATCTGAGCATGGGAATGCCTACCTCAGCGATGATATTTTCACATATATATATTTTGTGTTGAATTTTTTTACATGTTCCAACCAGGGTATCCACAGGAAGATCTTTGAAATGATAAAGTCCTTCACTCTTCTTAGATGATCAAAAAACCATCCTCATCTATTACAGACTTCGCACTTTACGGGGCAATCTGTTACACAAAAAATTATCACCATGACTTTCTACAGTTTGTGTGAGTCCATCAACGCTCGTACATACCTCCTTTGCAAGTCTTAAGCCTCATCTCTTCATGTCAAGCCTTGAAAATGGGAGAAAGACCTTAAAAATATCTCAAATCATGGTTTTGCACTTTCTCCTAGCATTGCCTATGGTGCCGCACCCAATGGTCATGTTTCCTGCGAACCTGATTGCTTTGTCCATTGAGTAATGGGTCTAAACCCCTGTAAAAGTTAAAAATGAGTGATTTCATTCTTAAAAACTCATTTTGGGTCACTTCTAGACACTTCTAGAAGGAATATTAGGTTGGCAAGTCCACTCCACCTTGGTTCATCCATTCCATAACTAAGGGAGTGATCCGGATTTAAATAGGAACGCAACAAAATACAGAGATAGCCATATACACAAAGATGCAACGGAAATAATACTTCATTTCATTAATGGAAAACACTGAAATATGCTTACAAACAGAGTTGAAAATAAACCAGCTAGGGCGATGGCAGCTTATCTCTGAGAAGAGATGTGGTCGCTACATGCCTCTAAACTGTTCTGAACTGTGTTACAATGAGGCTCGAAGGCTTATTTATTATTGAGAAACAATGGAAAACCCTTCACATTCCAAAACCTACCCCTAGAAAATGAAACGCCAAATTGTGGGCCCCGTTTTGGGTAAATTGGTACATCAATTTCCCTGGGTCGTAACTTTGGCATACGATCTTCGTTTGACATGTATGATAGCTCATTAGAAAGATCTATTCGAGAAATACCACTTTGGGAAGGGCAACATCGGTCTATGGACCCATGTTGCCCCCATATTTCGCAAAAAACGTCGTTTAGGGCCTCAAAACAGCTCCGGAAGTTTAGGACCCGAAAAAACTGCTAAAAATAGTAAATTGTGTTACAATTTAGGAAACTGAAAAAGCTGAAAGAGACAATTGTGGGGGTCCAAATGGGATAGGTGGGTGGCCACCAACATCCACCTGGATCAAGGAGCTAACTCCATGATATGAGGTGCTTATCCTATTGAAGGAGGAACTTATCCCTTCAATGGTGGACCTGCAACTTCTTCCATTTGACTATAAATCAGGCATTGGCCTGGTTGTAGGGGAGGTTGAATGCTAAAGATTCTTGAGGGTAAATGCTAGTGCAAATTAGACTTCCTTTCTGAGCTTGTGAGAGGAGAGATCACATACCTTTCATGTCATTTGGGAAGTGAGTGAGGGTTGTCAAAGTATAGGAGACTCCTGCTAGACCGTGGAAAGAGCTTGTGCAACATCAAGGCAAAGGTTGTAAGGTTCTTTTATTCATAAAGTTAATACAATCAAGTTTGTTTTTCTCAATGAACTGTCTCTAATGGTTTATTTTATGAGCTCCTTGATGTTCATAACGAACATGTTTTATTGTAATATCTATGCAAGTGTGCTTTGATGTGTGTTTGTTTGTATATGCAGGTTATTAAAAGGGAATTGCTTGAAGCTGTTGAAACAAAGCTACCACAAACAAGCGTTGGACCGAGGTAGGTTCTATTACACCACTTAATTTTCATTTATGAATTGAAACATGTTTAGACAAAAGTAGATTTGGTTGTGCTCCTTGTTGCTAGATATCATTCGATACTAGGGAGATCGGTCTTGTCCGCAAGAATGATTTATCCGGCCAACAATTATGTGGGGTGTTTGGGTAGAGAAACATGAGTTAAGCATCGGGAAACATCAACATGGTAGACTTATTCCATGTGTAGGCATTCACACATTATATCCTTTCCATTAGATGGATTGGCGAGGGATTATGAGTTGGAAATCTATTGATGGGATACTCTTAGCCAAGAGCATACTGTAGTTTGGGCACTTAAGAACGTGAAGTGATGGAGGGATGAGATGGTATCATAACCCATAGGTCCTAGGACTTAGATGGCATCGAGATTCGGGAGAATCCACTGGGGGAGGGATTGACAGGAGGATTGTTTAGGATCCAGGTATCGAAGAATACGTTTAGAATCATTTAGAATGGAAGAATGGAATAGCACACTCGGTTGTATGGTATCCAAGCATCAATGTACAAATGCTTATGTTGTGGATAGAAGTGGATTTCTTGAAGTCAAGCAACTTTTGGGTAGAAGGATTTGTAATATTCCATTTTTCTAGATATAGTCAAAATGGACAAAATCTACCAATGGTATTTATGATGGATTTACCCATAGTATCTACCCATGGTATTTTCCTTCATTTTTCCAAGGAAAATAATAAAATAAATTTTCTTGAGGGTCCATCAAGCCTATAAAAGGGGACATGAGCTAGGCATTGGGATCATTTGGAGTTTTTCTATCACATTGTGTTTTGTTTAGAACTTTGCGTGGCCAGTTGTAAGTTGATCCGGGGATGAAACCCCACGGTGATAGTTGTATGGTGGATCCATTTAGGATTGACAAGTAGGCTTTAGTGTATTGTTTTTCTTGTGTTGAAAAGCCATGTATGGTATCTGTAGGAGTTCCAATATTTATGCATAGGCGTGTATTATTTTATCTAGCTAATAATATCAATAAAGGGATGCATTTCTAGATCCCATCTATGTTCTTGTTCCTATTGAAGGTTTAATTTCTTTTACTTTAATCGGAACACAAAAGTGTACAATATCTGTTATAATTTTTAACGTCGGGAATATATTTGTTAATAAAATAAGAAATTGGCCAAAATTTATATAATAATTTAATTACATTAACAAACCTATTAAAAGTTTTAATAAAATAAAATTCAATGGTAAAAGAAAAAGTTGAAATGAAAAAAATTATAAGAAGATTCAAAGACGAGAGATCAGCCCAATAAAAACAAGATCCACGTTGTCGTATGTTTCTATGTTTTTGTATACATAAATTAAGTAAATTTAGTTTTGTTTGCTTTTTAAATACTTCGAATTTTCTTCATACATGTTTATTTAAAAAATATTAGGAGTCCTGTTATAAGCTTTTAATATCAATTGCAAGTAGCCTTATAAGTTTGGAATAAGAATTTGGAAAAAATGATTACATTTAATTTTGATGGCATAAATAGAACAAAATATTATTCATAATTGCATGGAGCCTTATACGTTGGAATATGATTTAAAAAAAAATGCATGGAGCCTTATACGTTGGAATATGATTTAAAAAAAATGCATGGAGCCTTATACGTTGGCATATGATTTTAAAAAAATGGTTACCATATGGGAAAAAAATATTATTTCTAATTAAATAAATAATTTATTTTATCTGAGTGAATATTATTATTTTTATCTTATTTACATATATTTAAAAATTATAATTATTTATTATTATTATCTTATAAAATTGTTCAAAATTCAAAAAAATTAAATAAAAAATTTCAATAAAATTGTGTAGAAAATCATATACTTATTACATTAATATTCAAATTTTTATTTGAAATGATATTCGCAATAAACATATACTTATTCCATTAATAGAATTTTTATTTTAAAAGTAACATTTACAACTTGGAATAATAAATTTAAATGAAATTACAAAGTAAATAAAATTCAAATTAAAAACATTAATGAAAATTTTCATAAACATAATATATTAGTCTCTTCATATCCTGTTATGAAATAATAGTTTGAGGGTTTCGCTTAACAAACTGCTCCTATCAACATAGGATATTTATTTAGGTTAGGTATTTGATTTGAATCCCTTGGATTAAACTCTCACTAATAAGAAGTAGCTCAATTTTACCTATGAGCCTACTCTGTTACAATCTTAGGCCTACACCTATATTCTGTGGAATTAGACATTGTTGATTGCAAAAAATGACCTCATCAACATTAGGGACACCACTCAGTTAGAGCCGCAAATAAAACTTTTTTTCATTTGTATTCGTAGTTCCAACTGGTTTGGAATGGGTCCAACTACCTGTGAAACAAAATGTATACAAGGTATACGAAATTTGTGATATTCTTTTGAATGAGTAAAACATCAACTTGTCTTTCCATAGTTTGGAAATTTTCCAAATGACCATAGAACTGTACCTGAACATGCTAAAGTGTTTGATTATTATTGAGTACTCAGTGTTTGGATTTCACCATATTAATTACATTGGATTTTGTGGCTTCTATTTTCTACAACAAGTCATTAAATTAAGTCTGTTTTTGCTTGATCTCTACTTCTAACAGAGCTTTCACTTCAACAACTTGATCATTTAATTGTGCCCTCAGTTTTGAGCAATCTTGTTCTAATATGATTATCTTCTCATCCCTTAGCTTGATGAATTCATTAACTTTAGCTGCTTTATGGATGCTTGCATTAGCATAAGGTCCAACATATTGTGATAACTCTTCAAGATATTCATTTCGGGTCGAAGAAGAAACTACTTTAATGGTTTCTAAAGTTGTTCCTGAGACAAAGGCCATAGACAAACCTTTTGTTTCTAAAATTTGTCTCTTCTTCACACTCTTCCTTAAAACAAATTGTTGCTTAGGGTGTAAAACACTTAAATTGGTGGTAGTTCTTGAATCTAGAATTCAAATTCATTACTTTGATGAGATACTTGTTCTTGAACATGGAAGATATTAATACGAGTTCAACTAATAACATCAGGATTAGAGATAGTAGTGTTTGTCAAAACTAGAGATTTTATTTCCATTTGTTGTTTCTCATCAACTTGGGTTGACAAAGAACTAGAAACTGGGTCAGTCATAGATTCAGTTTCCACTTGAGTAACAAGTGTTGAGATTATCTTATTATACAATTTCCATTCTTTGTCCATTTCAAGATCAATAATGAGTTCAAGAATATTTTCCCTATGGGGCGGAATATTCTCTGAAATATTCTCCTTTGACAGAAAATTTCTCCCATGAGTCTTTTCTTCTATAGGGTCAACAATTATATCTTTAGACTTCTTAATCAGGGATTTATTTTGGGCAGTATTTAACTTACTAGTAACCTTCTGAGTAGCAAATTTTTTATGCCAAGCCTTCTTCACAAGAACTTCTTGGTGAGGATTTTTTTGTTTAATATCCTTTGGTGTGGTTGAATTGATTATTGCATTTGATTGCATGGATGAACTAGAATCCTATATTGCAACTCCTTCAGTGGAAAGTGATTGTAAAATATGAGTAAATGTGGCACCCATATTGTCCCTATACATCATAAAATCATGTTGCAAGATAGGTGGTAATTCATTCATTCTTCGGAGCACTTCTTGATAAGAGGATGTAAATTTAAATAAATCATGAAATGCAAACTTCTCATGAATATACTTCCTAAAACCAAGGGATTTAGTGATCTTTTTAGCTTATTTCATAGGGTCATGCTATTTAAGAGGAATTGTAACTAACTTGAGAGCTTCAAAAGGAATAAGAATTTTCTCATGAGGAAGATAGTTCATAATAGAGTATGAGACCACTCGAATATGGAATTTAGGCAAAACCCTTTTGGATGCCTTTCTTAATTCATCATTAATTCTTGAGCCAACCATATGATAAGAATCCTCCGTACATAAGAGTTTGTCTAGAACATATATAGGTAGAGCATGGGAGGGAACAAGGAAACCCACAATCCTGATATAGGTAAAGTTATCCTCATAGTACTAATCTCAAATTTTTTGAAGATAATCAATAGGTAGTTGATAATTCTTTTATGGTTTCTTGTCAAATCAGACTTCATGAATGGGAATCATAACATTGTGATAAATGGCATAAAAATGATGAATGCAATTTTCCTCCAAACACTGATTGTGATAGATATGGATAAGGGTAGGTTCGACAAGTGTCCATTTCTAGTCCATCCCTGGAAAGGTTGTGGACCGACATATGCCATCCATGGTAAAAGCAGACATATGGAATGTAGGATTAGAAGAGGATGTTTTGTCCTCTCTAAATGCGATGAAATGTTGGGAAATGTTATTTGATAGTAGTTTTCTCCAATTAAAATGGTTAGCCTCAACATCCCTTTGAATAATAGGGACCCAATCAATAAGAATATGATTAACATTTCCCCAACCAAATAAATGGCATAACATGGCAGTAAGATAAAAAAATGAGAACTAAGGGAAGAAATGGGATAATCAAGAGAATGTTCTTGCCGATTTCTCTTGGGGACACTTCTCCAATCTTTTATTAAAGTGAGAAGGGTTCTATAAAGGCTTTTGAATTATTTTTGCATGAAACTAGTAATAAATGCCTCATTGAAAGTGAAACTAGGGTTGGGAAATTTGTACATATCCTGAATATAATTTGGTCTGAAGGACCCAACAAATTTACCCTTTTGAGTGATAATATAACACTTTTAAATATCGATGAAGTCCATAACCCATCGAATAAATTTTGTATAAGTCATGGGTCTTGGTCTAATAACTACTTTATGTAACCTAGACCTCATTGTGTCAACTAATTTGTACTCCAATTCATTATTTCTCTCAGGTGCATCATGAGGAACTATTGCACCAATTTCTTCATCCAAAGAATATTCCAATTCATATTTGATTAACTTATAAATTGCATCCCAGGTTGATACTCCAGCATCTTGAGTAATAACCGTATGTGAACATAGGCTAGTTTTGGGAATTTTATCAACGATTTCTTCCATAGCTGGCCCTATGGGTCTTGGAGGAGGCAACATTTTCCTTGGTATGCTCATTATTGATGATTGCACAAAACAAGAAGGAGAATCCCTTTCTACAATATTGATACTACTTGTAGAGTTGGGTTGTTGCACACAAAGGTGATAATTACTATGAGTTCAGAAAACAAAATTAAGAAAGTGTAACTAAGCCAAAGGATAGTAAATGCAAATTAATGAGAAAACATATAACAATCATAACCATAGGACCATTTCCAAATAAGTCATTGACCATGTGAGTATGCCATACAGAATGTTCCAAACGGTGGGTTTGAAGTGACATGTGATGATGTGGCAATGTTTCCATCCCTGGAGAAACTAACCTGGAATGAACGAGCAAAGTATTTCAGAAGAAAATATTCGGGGAACTTTAGCATAGATTATCTGGATCATTAGGTTAGCTAAGTTTGGTGGACTAATTACGAGGAGAGGGAAAGGCTTATAAGGATTCCCCAGGCGATACTTCCCTGGGATGAATTCATGAATGAATTATATGTATATTTTGGGATTGGTTATATGCATGATAGGTATCACCTCAGGACAAGTTTAACTAATGAGGAAAATTTCATCCCAAAGGAAACATTCCTAGAGGAAAACCATGGGAACGCTCTTACCTAAGTTCATGGGAGACTTGCATTCGAGGTTCTAAGAGTCATTTTATCTGGGATTTAGGCAATATTTGGGTTTGGTAATAGATTCTCAGTCAAGAGGGAATTAACTTACCTTAATAGTATTTGTGTTCTAGTATCTTTCTTGTGAGGTAATGTATGCAATGTATTCCCTTCATAGTTCTAAAGGTAGTATAAAAATAATATAAAGATGCTTTAGTCATGTAGATAACCTTAGTTAAGTTCTCAAGTGTGGTGGTTCTATCGTTCAATTTATTGGTAAATGAAAATAAAACCTAAGCTAGGTATAAGCATGAAAACATAAAATTAAAGGTCTTTTAATATTTTCTAAGGGGGTTCAAGTTTTTAAAAATTTAAAAGGTCACCATTTTATTATGGCATAGGAACAAAAATGGGTAGTTATCTTTTTCCACAATAGGCATGGATTTATCCTTTTTCCGATGGCGGTTTAAATCACAAGATGTGTTGGGGAGATCCACAGTCATAGATGAAAGTGCTACCCCACCTTATGCTGTCAACATGGAGGAGAGAGCGTAGTGCTATTATATTTACATGGGAGTTGCTATATGAAACATGTTAAATACATAAAAAAAACATGATTATAATCACATTTTTTCACTTATTTCACATTTTTCGTGTAGTGGGGCTCATTAAAAGTATTCAATATGGGTACTCAGATTCAAAATTAATTTTTTCATCCGAGTGTTCTCAATCAAAATTTGAGTCAAATTGTATGGATATATGTTTAAAATATGAGTTGAGAAAGTAGTTTTTTTAATTTTAACATCTTTTTACCTTTTTACTCCAAAAATAGTGAATCATTTTCCATCATTGACATCATCATATTGAATCATATTCGTTCTTGTAAATTTGATTATTTTATACATTTTTGTTTTGAGGCCCATTTTTTACCTCAAAATTTCTCTAATGATCAACAACCCCATTGATTCCTTGGTGGTTTATTTTATATTTTTTCTTCCTAGCAGATTCTAGCAGCGTCCTGCTTTTGGGTCTACCAACCCATTTACTTAGGCCTCTTCTGTTTTTTTTTTTCAAAAAAGGTTCTTTCTTTTTTCTTTAACGACTGCATCTTTTTTCCGCAGTGCTTTATTCCACTAGGACTTAATATCTTTCTCAACTAAGTGATTTAATGTTATCTTTGTCTCGCATCATATTAAATCTATTTCTTTTTAATTATTTTCTGCTAGGGATTGTTAGGAGAATTTTAGGAAAGGTCCATCTGTGTACTTAACCACCGACAATTTTTTCCAAGATGGCATGAAATCTCCAATCTCTAGTGCTATTTCCTGAATAATTTTTCAAACAATTTTATTTATTAAAAATAATCTAAATAATTACGTCATTACACAAATTTAATCATGGCTTTCATAGCCATTCATCCATTAATAAGTCCATGCATAAAATAATCATCATTAGAAGTAAAAAATAGAGGGGTATTACATCTTCCCCCCTTTTTATTTAACACTGTCCTTAGTATTTGACCAATAATTTCTCTATTTCTGAAACAATGCTCGAAATGCCTCCCACATTTTTTCATCCATCTCCCAAGTGGCCTCCTAAGGTGTAAAGTGCTTCCATTTCTCTTTAACCCAAGTGATGGCTCAATTCCGGAGCAAGGTATTTCTCTGATCTAATATGAAAATTCTTTCTTCTTGGAAATCCCCTTCCAATTCCACCTATATCAAATTCCAACCAATTATGTGAGAGTTAAGATGAACATATTTCTTTAACAAAGATACATGAAAAACATTGTGTACTTTTATGTGGTTCAGCAATGCCAGCTAGTATGCTATCGGTCTGAATCTATCTAAAATTTAAAAATGACCTGAGAACCATGGTGCTAATTTAGCATAGGTCCCCAACCTCAAGATGTTCTTTCTTGGTATAACCTTTATATACACATTATCTCCGACCTTAGATTCCTTGCGAGTTTTTTTGATCAACATAATTTTTTTGTCTATCATGTGTAGTTTTTAAATTCTATCTAATTTTCCGCACTACTTGTTCCATTTATTATAATTCATTTGGTCCTGAGATTAGCATGTCCTCTGATTCAGTCTAGTTGATAGGTGTGTTGAATTTCCTTCCATACAGAGGCTTCAAAAGGACCCATCTTTGTAGAAGATTGATAGCAATTGTTATAAAAAAATTCTACTAAATGTAGGAAATCACCCCACTTGGTACGCCTATCCATGACGTAAATTTGTAACATGTCTTCTAGAATATGATTCGTTCCTTTTATTTTTCCATCGGTATTGGGGTGGTAAGTTGTATTGGAATTAAGTTGCGTACCCATCCCTCCAAATAAGGACTTCAAAAATTTGGAAGTGAATTTAGCATCCCTATTGGATATTACCATTTATGGTATCCCATGTAATCGAAATATTTTTCTCATGAAGATGTTTGCAATTTGTGTCATTCCAATTGTATATTGCACTAGTATAAAATGTGTTGCCTTACTTAGTTTGTCTACAACCACCATAATTGAGACATGTTTCTTTTTTGTTCTTGGCAGTTTCATAATAAAGTCCAAAGAAATCACTTCCTATTTCCATTCCAAGATGGGTAGTGGGTTTAATAGTCTAGTGGGGTGTTGGTGTTCTACCTTCACCTGCTGACACTTTAGAAATTTGGACAAATATTCTTCCACTTTCTTCTTCATACCAGGGCAATAAAATGTTTTTCTTAGTGAAGTGATCATATTTTGGTAAGTGCAATGTTCAACATATGCTTTCTTTTGATGCTCATTTAATATCAATTGTTTCAAAGCATTTCCATTTGGAATCTATAGCCTATTTTTGTAAGTTAACATTTTTTTTTTGAATTTTCAACAGAACTTCTACTCTTTGCGATTTAATTAAGGCAACCTATGGGTTGTATGGTCTCTTTCCGAAGGTTTTTTTCTTAAATTTACATTCTTTAAAATATATTTTTTTTGAATTTTTACTCGTTTTATATTTTAAAATTCAAAATTATTGATATCTAAGATTTATACAAATTAAATGTTTGGTAAATTATAATAAGTATCAGTCATATTAAATAATTAAAATATTTTTGACACATATTATATTGTTATTTATAACTTTCGTTTATATTATTATTATTATTAATTATAAAAATAATTAAGATATCAATTAAACATAAATATGTGTATCAAGATTCTAAATTCATTACCAATTTATCATAAAATTCTTAATTTGTAAACAAAATTTGTTACAATATTATGGGCCAATACCATTGTTTATCAATATCAAATAGCTCATTTCATATGAAAGCAGTCCATATGACATTTGTTTTAATTAATCAATCTAACTTAAAAGGGGCAAAAAACACATAAGTACTTTAGAGATAAACCTCAACCTTTGATCCCTGAATATTACTAATTATGTTCTGAAATATTCTTGGAGCTTCAATCCCCACTATCCATCTAATAATTAACAATAATTAAATTAAAATTTTGGAAGGCCTATTACTACTAATTATATTCAATTCCTACTATCCACCTAATAATTATTAACATTAAATTAAAATTATGGAAGACGTATTCCAAAATAGACTTAAACCTATACATGATCCCAATGGATGAAATCAAAGACTTCCAAACCACTTTCCATTTCTACCACCGCTCTTGTCTTTTCTCTTTTCTGCACAAATTCTCATAGTTACAAATGTCAAATAAGTATTTTGATAACTATCTACCTTTAATATCAAATAAAAAGTACAAATAAACTCTAAAGAAAAATAGACATTTGAATTTACTTTACATTTTCACAGGCTTTCCAAATAAACTCTCACAAAAAATAGACATTATTTTTATATTAGATATAATAATTAAAGAAGGAGATTTCTTAGACAAGACCTTTATGATGCAATATGGGTCATGATATCTTTTTGTTATTTTGGTGATGTTTTGTCAATTTTTATTATTTTTTTACACAGGTGGTAAAACCTATCATATCTCAACCATCTCTAACTAACAGAGAATGCAGGAAAGCCACACCACCTCGAATAATCTGGTAGCCTTCAAAGAAGCAAGTTTTCACTCAAGATACCTACAAATCTTCCTAAGACAAACTTTTAGCCAAACAATAATAATTTTAAAACATAACTCTAAACCCTTTATTAATTTTTATTATACCTTAATAAAACATTTTAAATATAAAAATTAATTTTAATATTTTTCAATTAAATTAAGAGTTCTGAATATTAAATTTTACGAGAAAGAAATTCTACCGCACGTCCAAGCCCATAAATGCGATAAATTATTTTCATATCGATGCATTTCTTTCGGCCAAACCCTTGAATGGATCGCAATTGTTGTTGTGGTCGATGAATCCCTAGAGTCTGTATTTTTACAGAGTTGGGTAATTTAAGCTATTACATGATACGCATTCGTGTGATGAATTTTATTTATGCAGATATTATTGAGTTTCACTCATTATTTTTTATATGCAATTCAATGCTATTACATTATATGCATTGCGTGATGATTTGTATTTACGCAGGTATTATAGAGTTTCACTCATTATATTTTATATGAAATTCCATCCATTTACACAGCCACCTTTTTTTTATATGCAAACTGATCCATTTACACACCCACTTGTAGTATTTATGTTGAGATAGACGTTGGGTAGGCTAAATAATATTAATTAAAATAAATTAAATTGTTAGTCTTTTTTGATTGTGTATTAGTTTGGTGAGTCTTTTTATTAATTTTGATGATTTTCATATGTGTAATTAAAGTTTAGGATTTTATTTTTATTTAATTATTAAAATAATTTTATAATGTTTGAAATAATATTTTATTTTCTTTTTATTCTGTGATGGGATGAGATCTTGAAGCAAGCCCAAAATCCCAATTCTATTAAAAACTCGAACCTGGGTCTGTCAGTTATGGCCTACAAGCCTAAACGGAAGAGTTTATTTAATCTTACAACGTGGAATTATATTAACTATCGATCACCCCTTTAACCCATTGCCAGCGTGCAATATAAGTTTAAAAGTAATCAAATACATAGCAATATATGGTTGTTCAAATATAATAGGGCATCGCATACCCAACTCCGATCTGGTGTAAATATGGAACCCTCCGATCTGATTCCGATCAAAACCAATTTATAACTAATCGCATCCATTTCTATTGAATACATAGGAGTCTCTCCGATTCCGATGCAATTCCGCTTACTCCGCCTCTATGCAGTCACTGTCATCACGTACAGCAAGCCTGATCTTCAACTAAGTCACAGTTTCCATTCATACAATTCTCGGCACTATCTCCATCTGAAATCTCACTAATTAGAACGATCTACTGTGTCAATTAAACCAATCCATCACAGGTTCCACTTACCACAACATCGATGCAATGCAAGTCTGCGCTACTCCCATTTTAATGTGTTACGATGTGGAATGGTTCTCCGCCACACTCGGTAACAGATTTATTACGCAGTTTATATAAATTCCGCCATCAACAGAACAATCACATATAACAGGTAAACAATATATAGATCGCCATTGACCCTGAAATTATCAATGGTCGATCAACCAATTCACAGCGTTCAATTGCAAAACACACACAAGCATACACAACATACACTAAACCCAGGTTTATATATTACACAAAACAGTTACAAAATTAAGGCATTTAAGCCTTAAAAACGAGCTCATGCTCGGCTACATCTTGCTCACTCACAATTTTCCTCACCAATAAGATATCTCTTACACCACTATTGCATTACATTTATATAAGAAGTCTTAGGAAGGACCGATCCTATCCTCTCCTGATTTTTCTCCATAAAAACTCTCCAAAAAGCGTGCATGGCTATTAACAATAGGAAGTCTATCGAGACTTATCATTCTCTCTTTAATTTTTCTTTAACTGCTTTAAGGCAGATTTTCCCTGTTTTTCTCCCTTTATTTAGCTCCAGTGTCCACGTACACTTCGCCCTGCTTTGTTGTTGGTTGCTCCCGCATCAGACTCCCGAAGCAAAAAAATTTATGACCTCCTGGTCATATGCTTGTCCTGGTCTTCGTAATATCTTTACCTTGTGAGCTACAATCTACCTTTGCAACAGCAAGTCCTCCTTGCTACCTCTTACCTCACCAGGCTCTCCTCTGGACTTGGTCTTTTGGTAAAAACTCTAGGCTATTGCAATCTTCTCACCTTCCTCTGCTGCTACCCACACAAAATATAAAGACCATACCTATTCATACTTTATTAAGAACTGTACCTCCTTCCGCAGAATCTTTTACTACTCTGATACCAAACTGATGGGATGAGATCTTGAGGCAGGTCAAAAATCCCAATTCCATTAAAAACTCAAACATGGGCCTGTGAGTTATGGCCCACAAGCGTAAACGGAAGCGTTTATTTAATCTTACAACGTGGAATTATATTAACTATCGATCACCCCTTTAACCCATTGCCAGCGTGCAATATAAGTTTAAAAGTAATCCAATACATAGCAATATATGGTCGTTCAAATATAATAGGGTGTCGCATACCCAACTCCGATCTGGTGTAAATATGGAACCCTCCGATCCGATTTCGATCAAAACCAATTTATAACTAATCGCATCCATTTCTATTGAATACATAGGAGTCTCTCCGGTTCCGATGTGATTCCGCTTACTCCGCCTCTATGCAGTCACTATTATCACGTACAGCAAGCCTGATCTTCAACTCGATCATAGTTTCCATTCATACAATCCTCGGCACGAGCTCCGTCTGAAATCTTACTAATTAGAACGATCTGCTGTGGCAATTAAACTAATCCATCACAGGTTCCACTTACCACAACACTGATGCAATGCAAGTCTGCGCTGCTCCCATTTTAATGTGATACGATGTGGAATGGTTCTTCGCCACACTCGGTAACAGATTTATCACATAGTTTATATAAATTCTGCCATCAACAGAACAATCACATATAACAGGTAAACAATATATAGATCGCCATCGACCCTTAAATGATCGATGGTCGATCAACCAGTTCACAACATTCAATTGCAAAACACACACAAGCGTACACAACATACACTAAACCCAAGTTTATATATTACACAAAACAGTTACAAAATTAAGGCATTTCAGCCTTAAAAACGAGGTCACGCTCGGCTACATCTTTCTCACTCACAATTTTCCTCACCAATAAGATATCTCTTACACCCCTATTGCATTACATTTATATAAGAAGTCTTAGGAAGGACCGATCCTATCCTCTCCTGATTTTTCTCTACAAAAACTCTCCAAAAAGTGTGCACGGTTGTTAACAATAGGAAGTCTATCGAGACTTATCCATTCTCTCTTTAATTTTTCTTTAACTGCTTTAAGGAGATTTTCCTTGTTTTTCTCCCTTTATTCAGCTCCGCTATCCACGTACGCTTCACCCTGCTTTGTTGCTTGTTGCTCCCGCATCATTCTGCTAGAGTATTTTAATGGGACAATATGTTTTCAAGAGTGTATTTTTATTTGTTATAGATTAATAGAGCTTTGTTTTTCTTGGGAACAATGAAAATTTTGGCACGATTTTGATAAAATTTCATGGAAATTTTTGGAAATCCAAGTTATTGAGGTCAAGCTTCAATTTTTTTGGGCACCCCAAGGGTTTTTTTTTTTTTTTAGTTTTGAATTCATTTTCACTATCAAAAACACATTCAAGCACTCGTACTGTTTGGTTGTCTCACAGAAATCAATGCCTCTATCATGTCTTTTTACTTTCTTATTTGTCAAATAACTCACAAATCATTTTAAAATGAAAAAAGAATAGTTTTGTAAATTATTATTACCTAGCTGAGTGCTAATGCTCTCCCCATGTCTTTTATACAGGCTAAGTTGGGGCACTTTGTAGTAAAGACTGTATTAGCAGTTAGCATGGGTAGTTTAGCCAAATCTCAAAACAATCAGCTGAAGTGCTATTAGATATTAGGGAAAAATGGTTTTGTTTTATATGTTTACAACCGCATATCAATTGAGATGACACTACATATACAACAATTTTTCTTAATTTTAGTAATGCACGGTAGGTTAAACAGTAATGTTTGTTTAATAAATTGTTTTGGGCAAATTAAATTGAAGTAATTAGCTAGATCATTTTTAAATAATAAAAAAAAAGACTATATGCTGTGAAACCAACACTTGTCCTATCTTAATTTGGTAATCTACATACATTCAAGCAAGGGGATATTTAAGGATGTGATTATTCAACTGGATTTCTCAGTTTCGACTAGCCCATGACCTCACTATCCTCTATTGAAATGATATAAATGCAGTTGTATCAGCTGAAAATCAAACTGAGAAACTATTATTTCAATTGCTTCTTTTATTACTGGCTCTAGTTCTTGATCTCTTGAGTATCAAGCGAGATCTAGCATGGTTTTCTCTAGCTTTCCACGTAGATTCTTGATCACTTCCACCCACATATCCACAAAATGAAGGGAGCCAAAGAGGCAAGAGCCACACCAAAGGAAGGGATGCAGAGAAGTTACGAGCCTTTGGAATGACGTGGATAAATATTCACAACAACTGGGATCGCGACTAGGTCGAGGATGACCACCACCAGACCACCATGGCTGGTAAAACAACCAATAGTGGACACAACTAGGAAGCTACTAGATCCCTCTTCTTTCATCATTCGTTATAGTCGTCGCTTCAACCGATGGATCTTTCTCTAAGCAAGGTGCTAGTGGATCTGTCTTTGACTCCCTTTATGTGAAGTTAGAAATATTAATTATTATATTTAAATTTATAGAATGATTAGATTAGATTATCCAGTAATATCAATCGATTCCAGCCTCTAATGTTTAAATTAACCATACACAGTATCCAACCTTGCATATTGAACTAGGCCACTGAGGCAGAAATGTTACAATGTATTACAATATTATTATCAGAGCAATATATTTTGGTCGCCTCATATAAAATTCAGAATTTTGTAGGCGCATTTCTTCCTTTGATGCCTTCTTGTTTGATTCAATGGGTGGTTTATAAAAACACAATACTGACCCAAAAAAAACATATCATTATAAGTCATATTGCCAGCTCAAGGTCAACCCACTAGTTATCCATTGCTATCAGTGGATCATCAACTCAAAGGCCCTGATAAATTCCTCTTTGATCATTTCAAAAAATCAAGGAATGACGATGATTTGGTGCCTTTACATAAATACACCTCTGCAAATGAAATTTTTAATAGAAACGACAAGTATGGTCATAGTGGCATTGATGATGTTGGTGGTGGTAAGCATTTCTGTAGTGCTGGATTCCTTGATATTGCTTCACTGGATTCATTGATATTTCACCAGGCATGGGAAGCGGCGACAAAAAATTCCATTGGTGTGGTCAGTGAACTTGGAGTGAGGGAAGAGACGCTCAACCACAAGGAAACGATGGGAAGTTTTCATTCATTTTCTCATGAAAACAATATTGAGATGAAGACCTTTGTCCTTGGTGTTGACGAAAAAGTATTGGAGAAAAAAAACGTTTACCGCGCAGCAAAAAATGAGAGAGTGCAAAACTCAGAGTAATGCGTAGTTAAAAAAAGAGAGTAATGCACTGTAAAAATTTGTTTTACAATGTGAATGGAGACTTCAGCTCTTTGGATCATAGTGAAAGCAACATTTTTTTACAACGATTTACCGACTCTCTGTTTTTACAGGTAGTAGAAACTGGTTTTTTTGCACCCACCAATTTTCGCTCCAAACACTCGAACTTTCTGTCTACAAACTAAAATTATATATCATGGCTTATCTAAAAATATACATGCATTCATCTTTTATCTAATGTCAAAAGTCAACTATACATTTCAAAAGATACATAGCACATATATTTACTGTAAAACAAAACATTTATAACTACACCAACTCTGGGCAGATATTATCGGAGATTTACTGATAAAGGCAATGCAGGGATGTGGGAGCTTGTACACGGTCCGTAATTTCATTTATTTCACATTCCTTTAGCGAGAAACCAAAATCTACAATTCGATTTGTCACTACTTCTAGGTATGGTTCCTTATTAATGTATTGAGTTTTGTAGTTGTGATTATTTCCAACGCTCCCCTTAATCACAATTATTAATCTTGACATTTCCTAAAGATTTTCCAAAAGAGTGTCATAAATGGAAAAAAAATTCCCTTTGTTAATGGTTGAGTGAAGGTTTCGGCAAATTCCTATTGTGACTTGCAATGATGTAAGACAATTTCAACATTGTTAATCAATTCTATAATGAAATGATACTTCGTGTCAATGTGCTTGCTTCTTTTGTGAAAAATTGAATTCTTAGACAATTAAATTATTGAATTGTTGTCACAATAAATTTTGGTTTTAGTCCTTGTTCATGCCCTAAATCCTTCAAAATTCTTCTCATCCAAATTGCTTGACATGTTTCCCCTCTTGTTGTGACATATTCAGCTTCAGCTGCGCCCAGTGAAACTACTGCTTCTTTCTTGGAAGTTCATGAAATGACCCTCAAACCTTAATGGAAACATAACCTCATGTGCTCTTTCTGTCATTGACACTTGCTTCCCAATCACTGTTGGTGAGTCCAACCAACGTAAAATCATTTGTTGTAGCATAAAATTGCCATATCCTTCCATTCATTAACATGACTTAATATTCTTTTAGATGTTTGTCAATGTGTCTCCTTTTGTGTCTCCATGAACCTTGAAACCAAAATCACCTCATACACCTAGTTGTAGTCAATTACATCAAATTGCAAACCATATCTTTGTATATTATCGGAATTACATCGTTGATATAGTCTTCCATAATTTCAAACCCGTCATTGTTGGAGTTGGCACAAGCATGTTGTTCTACATTTTGTACCTCTTCAAGATTTTTGCTAAATATTTTGTTTGAGAAATAAAATTGTCATCTTCCATTTGCTTGACTTCTATGTCTAGAAAATACATTAACAATCCAAAATCTGTAATTTCAAACTCCCTCTCCATGACTTGTTTGAAATCAACAATGAGGAGGTCATAACTCCGTATGAAAATTAAATCATTTACATATAATACCATAATTAAGAGCTTTCCATCACTTTCTTTGATGTAGAGTGTCAACTCACCATCACATTTGCTAAAGCCATCATCCAACAAATATGTATCTATTATGTTATAGCATGTGTGTGGTGGTTGCTTAAGCTAAAAAGAGCTTTGTTTAGTTTGTACACATTGTCTTATTGCCCTTGAATCTCATAAGCAAGTGGCTGCTCCACATACACTTACTATTTCAACAATCGATTAAAAAACGTTGATTTAAAGTCCATTTGATATACCTTCCATTCTTGTTGCATTTTTGTTGCCAAAATTGTCCTCATTGTCTCCATTCTTGCCACTGGCATGTATTTTTCAACATAATCTATTCTGCATTGTTGTTTCTATCCCTTAGCTACTAACCTTGCTTTATGCCTTTCAATCCTTCCTCCAGCATTACCTTTGGTCTTATTGACCCGCTTCACACCTATGTCTTGTTTTCCTTGTGGAATTTTCAATAAATCCCCCTTTTCATTCTTTTCTATTGTCTCTATTTCTTTATCCATTGTTACTATCCATATCTGTTCCTTAATTTCATCTTCAAAATTAATTGGATCGTCTACATGAGAAAACAAAACAAACAAAGAATTTAGACCTATTGTACTTTCTTCTTTATTTTTCTCTTAAATATCACAAAAAACATTGAATTTTTGTCTTCTCATACTTGCCAAGGATGGATTTGATCTATCACTTGAGTTGTTGTTCTTGGTTGCACACTTGGAGGGGTATATGCTTGAATGCTCGACACTATCCTATTTCTTGTTGACGGGGTCACTTGATGATTGCTTTTCTGAGGTTCAATATGTATAGGAGGAGTCACCATTAAAGAAGTACATATTGCTACTAATTCGTCTTTTTCTTCTTGTGGTAAATTAGTTTCCACCTTAATTATCTTAGATACAAAGTTCCATCCCATGCTTCCTCTTCTATGAATTGTACATCTATGTTGATTATGATATTTTTGGTTATTGAATTGTAGAGCTTATATGCTTTGGATTTGATATGCCACACATCCATATACTCTCATGTGAGTCAAATTATGTTTTCTTCCACTCCATGCTTCTTTTGGAATCAAAATCTTCACACTTTTGGTTGTACATTTGTTTATGACGTATGTTGTGCAAGATAAAGCTTTAGCCCAATACTTGTTTAGAAAATGATTTTCCTTTAACATAATCTTTTCCGTTTCCATAATTCTTTTATTTTTCCTTTTTGCCACACCATTTTGTTGAGGGGTGTACATTGTTGTGATTTGTTTATGAATTCCATGCTCTGTAAAAAATGTTGAAATTCATTTGAGATGTATTCACCACCTATATTAGTTCTCGAAACTTTGATGTAGTGGAATTCTTTTTAAACAAGAGCCTTGAATTGGCAAAAGTGCTCAAATACTTCATCTTTCTTCCTTAGAAATTAGACCGATGTCTTTCTTGTGCAATCACCTATGAATGTCAAGAAATAGTAACTTCAACCAATTGACAGGGTCTGCATTGGTCCACACAAATATGAATGGATGATTCCCAAGGGTGCCTTTACCATAATTGAATTTCTTGCTAGAAATGATTCTATGTTGTTTTCCAAGATGCATCCTTCACATAAGTTGCCTGGGTTTTTATTAGTGGCAATTTCTTTACCATGCATTTCCTTTGTAGCAAGTTTAAACCATTAGAGAAAATTTCAAACTAAAAGTTCTCATGAAATTTTCATTTAATTTCATTGTCATAACGATGACCTACAATGTCTGTACCTCAAAATAGAAAGCCTTAAAGTATTAAGACTACACTACAAGTCTAAATAAAGAGACTTCAACCCTTCTTATCGCTCATTGTTTCATTAAATTGCCCTCATTTTAGTAACATAAACACAAAAGGATTGGTTTTCAGAGTTTTTCGCTATATGGAATACGTGAGCATGATTAAGAAAACACGTGGCTATGTTGACCCTCTATCGCTCGAAACCGATGTGCTCGTTTACCTTCAATGAATCTTGATGTGGAGGAACATTGAAGGTGAGAACATGAAATCCTACAAGTCGATCAAAGACAATTCTGAACTGCTGCTATGATTCTGCAGGCTAGTGCGACCCTTTTGTCACCTAACACGACCCTTCTGCTGTAGGTGCAACCCATGGCGTGATCTTTCTATGTGATGCGTGACCCTTTTTCTCCTAGTAACCCATGGCACGACTTTTCTGTCAGATGCAACCCATGGCACGACCCATCTGTTTAATGGTGCGACCTTCCTGCCAGATGCAACCCATGTCATGACCCATCTGTTTAACGATGCGACCTTTCTGTTTTCCTGCGTTGTATCATTATAATCATGTATATAATATATATTGTGGTCTCATAACACAACTATGGCATATATACATAACTCATAAAACCATTTTGTTTGCTATCTAACCAATTGAATGGTACCATTTATATGTGGGAGAGAAAACAGGTCACCACGCTATCCACCATAAATGTGCAAAGCTACAAGTGGGCTAGCGATCGTTTATTTCTTACAATGATGAGCGCAAGAAACCTTATCACTTTTCATTATGCTTTCAACCTGGGCCTTCCCACAACTATGCTCACAACAACAGAGGAATTTCCTTCCACCAAACTAATCACTACTTGCACTCGATCGCTGACTGTAACAAGTTTGTGTCATGAATTTACCTTCAAATCATTCAACGATAGATCTCACAAAACTCTATAAATAATATATGAAGTATGTGACTGACAGGAGCAATGCACAATATGGATTAATTCATGAGCCAAGGGATGTGTAACCAATATCAACATAATCATATACAACCCATAAACCTACAGATATATCACACAGAAATAAATTGTGATTTCACAAACAAAGATAATTTCCAGAGATGCAAATACATGCTATCTATAAATCAAATTCATATATATAGTATGTTAGGCCCGATTTACATAAGTTGGCCACTTATCGGTCTTTCTAACTCTACCTAGCCTCACTCTTCCCTCTCACACACCTCTTTGCTCTTCTCTACATGCATGTAGGTTTAAAACTATAGGAATAATTACATAGTTATGGATCATTCTGGTTCATAGTTCTTCTCCATAGATCTCTCAACTAGTTCCTAAAATCTCTTAATGATCCCTTGAGGATCTCAAAAAAATTTATATGTCTAAATTCTGCCTTTATGAGAAGATTATACCAAACTAATTTTACCTCAACTAATTTCCTATTCTAGGATCTCCTAATCTCCAAGATTTTTATGAGATATTCACAAGTGTAACATCTCTCATATTCTCACATAATTGAGAATATTTACATTTAAACCCTGACACACATATTTCTTACTCAATTATTGAAAATGTACAAAATGTCCTGTTAAAATATCAAAAACATTATCAAACATTAGATCCCTTAAGTCAACCAAATATACATTGTTTTCTTGAGCATGCTGCTCCTACATCAGACTCCCACAATAGATAAATTATTCATCGACTCTTACCTATGAGGTATTTCAATTTTATGTAGTAATGTGACAGTTACATGTCTTAATGAGTTTCTACCTCCACGATCCCAAACCTTAATTTGTAATTGTCCAAATGGTCTGCGCCTTTGCTGATGCTGCATGTCTGCTATCTTCTGGTTCATTTTCCTTTCTTCAATTACTTTCAAATTCTGATTGATTATCCCTTCTACTTTCAATTTCCTCCATCTAGATAGTCTCGTCACCAATTTCCAGAGTTCTTCAAACAAAATCAATATATTCTTTCCCATGGAATCCTTTTGCCTAAGCAACTTGTCTGAAATCCTTTCTCTACTGCAATTTTTCACATTCATTTTTAATCTGCTGGCTACTATTTTCATCTTTTTCTTCCATCCATACGTCCTTAATTTCTTCGAAAACATCTTCCTTTGCAATTTCAATTTGTTGCTTCTTATCTTCAAGTTTACTTTCAAGAAGTAAATTGTTTGTCATCTTTCTGACTGCATACTCATCCACCTCTTCTTCTCTATTAGCGAGTACATCCGAAACTTGACAACTAACACATATCTCTATCCCAATCAAATCTGTAGAAACTCCCTCATTTCTGAGCGCAATTACACTCTCATAATCATGTTCCTTTAGCAAATACTCGAACAACTCAATTTCTCTTTGGCACCTCACAAGTACTTCATTATGATGTTGTTTATAGTCTTCAATAGGTTCTTCTTCTTTCTTATCATCTTTCAATAGTTGTCCTTAATCTTAATTCAATCCTATGAATGTCTTCTTTTTGTCTCGAGACGAATCTGCATCACCTCCTTCTTCAACACATTTTGCATTACTGTCTTTTTGTAAGCCCTCTTCAAGAGCTATCCTTGCCTTGTCTTCTACCTTAGCATTCTCTCGCAACTTTTCTTCATCAATAACATTAGTCAAATTCATTGTCTTACCTCTTTGAGACATTGTTACTTCATTCCTCATCAGAATAAGATTTTGATCTTCCATCTCCATGAAAGCTTCAGGTGATTGTCTTCTTGCATTAAGTAACTCATCAATGAACTCCTTCTGCTGCAACCATTTAAAGCCTTCCTCACCTAAGAGGTTTTCTTCATCATATTTTACTTCAAGATCTTCACCCATCTTGAAGACATATTCAAAAGTCTTCCTATCTCTTGAAATACCTACAGTCATATACAAATTGTCAGTTTTAGAAACATAAGAGCTTGTAGTCTCACTCTATGCTACGACTACCTGGTCTTTTTGCCACTTTGAATCCATCATATGTTCGAGAAGATCCTCTGTAAATTTCTCCTCTATATTTTCACTAATTTCAAAAAGAAATGGGCAATGTTCTGTTTCACATACCAAAACTTCATCCTCATACTCATTTACTTTGAGTAAATCTTCCTTCAGCTAAGCATTCAATATATGCTCCCACTTCACTTGCAATCTATGCCATTTGACTTTTCTTTTCATAACCCAACCATACTTCTGGTCTTCCCTATTTCTCTTTAACATCTACATCAATAACTCAAGACGAAATTTTATCTTATCTTTCTCTCTACTAATCTCTTCTTGGTTCTTTCTCATGCCATTTTCCTTGTCATATTTCCTTCTGTTGTGACTTTCCTCTAAACCTCTAGAATGACCTTTAACAATCACCTTCTCCTCCTTTGTGAACTCCAGCTATTCACTTGTCGACTGCACCTAAGCCTCTGTTTTCAGCATGTCTCCATGCATACCTCTGATATCTCAGCAAGCTTTTCTCCTTAAGCTTAGCCTATTGATACCTTACCTTACCAAGATATCTCCTTGAGCTTGATCCATGGCTATCTACCTCTTTACCATCTTCTTAGAAACTCTTTTGCTCTTTTAGGCTCTACAACTTCCACTACCTTTGAGAACATTCACTTATCATCCTTATCCAACCTCTATTGGAATTCTTCAAGGTTTTGCCACTCTTTAAGAGCTCACATGCTCTTCCACCTGAGAACACAACCAGTTCTTTGTTACAGCTCTTCTTAGTTTTCTTTGATGCTAATATCTTTTTTATCTACAAACACAATCCTCAAAACCAAAGTTAAAAAATAAAAACATACCATGTCACCTTCAAGATCTCTGCATGATCTTGTTCCACCATTCATCTGCACTATGAATGGACTATTCCTTCTTCATTTTCCTCTATAAATTCTCCTTAAGAGTGTCAATTACTTCCCAATATTCTGCCACACATTATCTCTGTGTGCCTACTTCCTGTCATATTTAAAATCTGATCCTTTCTTCATGTGTAATATCTTTAACAAATGCACACAAATCACACTAACTTTGTTTCCATGATTTGTTATGTCTATATTTACTGATCTCCTCTTTCTTCAATCATAATTGTATCTGCATATACAACTTTAAGAGCATAATGTAGAAAATATGGTGGTAGGTTAACCTGATAATGAAATATAAATCAAAGCATAATACTATAACCTATTTCTACTATTAATTTGCGGAAGGTTTAAAGATCGAGATGAACAATATAACCAAAAGAAGAAGAATCAATGGCACAATACACATGAAAATAATTTGGGGAAGTCTCAGATAAAAACCCCACACTATTGTATATCATACATAGTGGAAATACATAGGAATTATACAAAGCCTTATCTCTCACAACTAGCCAGCTCTCAACACAATCCACACAACTGCTCACATGAAATAATGGATTCTCTCCAGCCTTCCTCTCTGCCCTCCAAGCTCCTATTTCCTTGCGTTGTTTCATGTTGATGATTAGCCTATTACGAAGCGGAAAAATAAGCCTTTAAAACTGCACAATGCTCGAGGATGAGTCCTTGATAGCATGCATGAGTTTTCTTCATGAGAAAACACATGCAACTGATAGTACACTATCCTTGAACATTAGTCTCAACTGGGTCCTTCTCAGAATAGACATGTATGAGTTTCTGATGAGGGAATCTTTAGTTAACTGGAGTAGCACTAGTTGAGTTCATTAATGCATCAACTAACTATTAACTCCCTATTAGTTCCTCAAAAAGTTTGGAATTAATTTAACTGGACTTAACTCAGTAAACTGAGTTAGCTAATTAAAACTCAAATATATCTCAATCTCACTCCTTAATTTAAGGGATAACTCTTGCATGACTTCAGAAAGACTTCTAACTTGAATTTCTCCAAATAATTAATTTAAAATTAATTGAATAATTATTTCCAAGTAGCTGTTAAGACTAAATTTGATTTTAGTTCACAATTTAATTCAAGGAAAAATTAAATTGGAGTACTCTTGTTGTCGTATTTCAACACATTACTCTGTTCTAGTTTTCCCCAAAGAATTTTTACAAGATCTGTTACTAAAATGATTACCTACCAAGTCTATACTCCAAAATTAGGAGCATTAAAACATTAATACTACACTACAAGTCTCAATAAGGAGACTTCAACTCTTCCTATCACTCATTGTTTCATTAAAATTCCCTCATTTCAGTAACATAGACATGGCATTGTTGCTTTTCATAGTTTTGCACTATATGAAATACTTGAGCATGATTAGGAAAACACATGGCTATGTCCACCCTCTATCGCTCGAAAACCATGAGATCCTTTACCTTCAGTGTATCTTGATGTGGGGAATGTTGAAGGTGACAAATTGAACTCCTACAATTCGATCAAAGACAATCCTAAACTAGCACTATGCTTCTGCAGGATGGATGGGATGACCCTTCTATCACCTGGGGCAACCCTTCTACTGTAAGCATGACCCATCTATTTAATTGCATGACCTTTCTGGTAGATGCGACCCATGGCGCGACCCATGCGTTTAGTGCTATGACCTTTCATTTTCCTACATTGTATTGTTAGAATCATATATATAATGTATATTGCAGCCTCATAACACAACTATGGCATATATACATAACTCATAAAACCATTTTATCCACTGTCTAGCAAATTGAATGGTACCATTTATATATGGGAGAGAAAATAGGTTGCCACATTGTCCACCATAAATGTGCAGTGCTACAAGTGGGCTAGCGATCGTTTATTTCTTGCAATGCTGAGCACAAGAAACCCTCTCCCTTTTCATTATGCTTCTAACCTAGGCCTTACCACAACTGTGCTCACATCAACAGAGGAAATTACACGCCCCAAACTAATCACTGTTTGCACTTGATCGCTGATTGTAACCGATTTGTGTCATGAATTTACCTAGAAATCGTTCAACGATCAGATAACACAAAACTCTGTAAATAATATATGAAGTATGTTACCAAGAGAAGCTTCACACACTATGGATTAATTATGATCCAATGTATGTGTAACCAATATCAACATAATCATATACAACCCATAAACCTACATATATACCATAGAGAAACAAATTGCGATTTCACAAACAGAGATAATTTCCATAGATGCAAATAGACGCTATCTATAAATCAAATTCATACATACAATATGCCAGGCCTGATTTACAAAAGTTGGCCTGTTATCAGTCTTTCTAGCTCTACTTAGCCTCCCCCTTCTCTCTCTCACCTCTCTGCCTCTTCTCTACATGCTCGTAGGTTTACAATTATAGGAATAATTACATAGTTATGGATCAATCTAGTTCCTAACTCTTCTCCATAGATCTCTCAACTAGTTACTAAGATCTCTTAATGATCCCTTGAGGATCTCAACAATAGTTCTATATCTAAATTCCTCCTTTATGAGCAGATTATACCAAATCTACTTTTAACTCAATTAATTTCCCATTCTAGGATCTCCTGGTCTCCAATATTTTAATGAGATCTTCACAAGTCTAACATCTCTCATATTATCACATAATTGAGAATATTTACATTTAAACCCTCACACACATATTTTTTAGTCAATTATTAAAAATATACAAAATTTCCTATTAAGAAATTAAAAACATTATCAAACGTTAGATCCCCAAAGTCAACCAAATATACAATGTTTTCTTCAGGAGGATGCTCCTGCATCACATAATATGTAAACCAATAAAATTCGTTTAAATTGAGAAAGAGGTAGACAATTCTTGGATGCAAAATTATATTTTTGGCTTATGTCATATGTTTAGTCAAATTTCAGTTGTAGACACTTTTTGGATGCATAATAAAATTCTACATTCAACAAGTACCCATTATGCATAATTTTGAGAAGGCTCGCATTGATACAAAAAAATGGAGATATTTTTTAGAGGGCCACCAAATATCTTTTCCTTAAAACATCCATAGGTCCAAGGATAAGGAAAGGACCCAATGGTCTGATTTCTAGGGTGCATCTTCCCTTTATCTAGGGGACCACTAACAAGTTTTCTCATATCTAAAGGAAGCACAAGGTCCCTGTTGGAGAGGTAAATCCCCTCTATGGATAGAGGCGATCCCTACTAGCCCAGAACGGGTCTAGCAATGATCAATCAATGCTACTTTGCAAGCTCCTAGTTGCAATTAAAAGGTGGGCAATGAACACCTACTTGGATTCTAGCGCTATTGTTTGATGAAGAGATGTCGTTCTCGCTCCTTTGCTCTGGTTGGTCATGATCCTCCACTATCCTCGCGGATGGACACCTACACATGCAAAGAGAAAACAAACACAAGCGTGAAATCTAATAAAAGAAACTATACATCAGTCAGAAAGGATGTAATTCACATTAACCATTACAAGACAAATGAGAATGGAACCACAACAATAGTCATCTATCATTTATTAATCAAAAATAGAGAAAGGTACAACCAATGTTCTGACGTTGAGTCCTTCTCAAGAGGGTCCAGCTAGCAAGTCTCATAAGCATTCACCCTTGGAGGTGGATCTTCCAAGACAAACAACTCTCTCTCTCACACAAGGCAACAAGACTTCACAACCTTCCTTAAGCTCTCTAGCAATCCACACTTAACACACCAACTGCCTATTAGGAGTAGCACTAAAACACTATGAATTCCTCTATGTCAAAAACTATATCCAAAAACTAGCTGCTCATGGCAATGGTAGAGGTTTAAGTAGGAGAAGGAGCCTCCACGAAAGGTGGGAGGATGAGATTATCTCCAAGGAAGGTGGCTCAAATGACAAAACACACATGCCAGAGAAGGGAGGGCGACATTCACAAGGCCAACAACCAGGTCTGGATTCATCTGGAAGGCTGGCTGTTAGAACAAACTCGCCCAAACAGGATCAGCGCGGGTGTATAACTAGACTGGCGTGCTGACGTCGCATCTCAATAACAGAGGAGGCTATGTCAGCGCGACTTAATACAAACAGAGGATGCGCTGGCTATGAAATTCGACCAGCGCGGGAAACCCGTGTGCTTCCGCGCTGACAGCGCATCAGTTGCACTAGCAGCCACCAGTCAGCGTGGTTATTTCAATAACAGTCGCGATGATCAAATAAACTTTGGCATAGAGGGTTATTTGGCCAATTCAGAGAGCATGAGCATGATGGATTTGATTTCATGAAATAGTAGGGAGACTGACAAGGAGACAGTGACAAATTATTGTGTAACAGATGCCCCCTAAAACATGAAGCCCAAGAGAGTGGGAGGGGTGAAATGCTTTACAAAACTGCTGAATCGGAACACCACCAGGAAGAACCTGCACGTAGGTACAACTGATATCTCGATTACATGTAATCTAGGCATGGCTGCAGCCATCCAAAAGACATACGAAGAAGGTCTGTGGTATGGACGCAGCCACCCAGCTGAAGAGACCATGATGATAAAAAGGTATGGTCGCAGCCATCCTAAAAGACTCAGGTATGGGCGCAGCCCTCCATCAAGGAGTCATGTAATAACAATCCACAAAATCGCAGCCTGGTTCATAACAGACTAGAACCAGGGTCTTGCGCTCCATCCAAACCCGAACGAAGTACAAGCCTACGCATGTGAATACAGGAGTCAAAGTCGAACATGCTTGAACATCGTCTGATTACCAGCCAATGATGAAAGTTGTTAACAGACGCGAGAGGTGCCACCAATAATGACGATGGTCCTCAAGGTACTATAGGTACAATCCACGACATGTGAATGAATGAGCCGGTGTCGAACACCCATAGAGTCATTCGATCGGAGGCCAAAGATGAAAACCTCGCGTTGAACACGAAGAACCTGCCATTGAGGCATGCAGGCTCTAAGGTACTTGAAGGGAGTCCCTAGGTCACTTTCCTGGATAATGAGCTGAAGTCGACAGGAAGTGATTTTCGTTGAAGGTGGGCCATAATGTTTCCCACATCATCGACATGAGACGGAAAGAGACAATATGTTTTGTGTGAGATATCGGAGGGAGGTTGAGTATTCTTGCAGAGGCCAACTCCTCTTGAACATATCGGCGGCACAATGGCGGATTTGGCAGTATTTGAGGTCAAATGATCAAGGGTCATGATGACGAGACGATGACCAGATGAATGGTCAAATAGGATAACCCAAACCCATGGAGGCAAATGTGAAACGAGATGAGATGTCCCCATCCAGACACGAATGCAGAAAGTGCCATGTTCAAGAGCGACATACTGCCGATGACGATGATTATGATTCTTTTATTTCCCCCACCATTTCTGGCGAGTACCCTGGTTATTTTTGGATGGCAAGCTCTACGGGGATAGCATATGCTTGAAGGGCATCATTTCGATGGAATCTGATGTCATTTAAGTTTTAACGAGTCTGACAAAGGAAGAACTCGGCGTCTTTTCATGTTTAAAGAGTTTGAAAAGACAACAAAAAGAAAACTCCAGGGGTGTCCTTTTTCGTAAAGTTGTGTCTCTCGAGCCCGAAAAAGTATAGAACGATGCTCGAAAGAACCGCCCGATCATTACGATGGAGGAGTACTTTTCGTAAGTAGTGACAATGATCCAAAAAATTAAAAAAGCGACCGATATCACGTCATTTTGTTTCCATTAACGAACCTGAAACGACAAAGGCCCGACGATCTTTTCATTCCTTATACGGTCGGAAAAAGAGTTTAAAAAAGACCGCCTCTTATTTACATTTAAAGGGTCAAGAGGAATACCTCAGCAATCTTTTCATCTTTAAACGGTCAGAAAAGAGCTGAAATCATACCTCCATTTTTATTCTCTTTAACGAGTCAAAAAGGGAAAAAATACTCGGCAATCTTTTCATCTTTTGTGAGTCAGAAAAGAGCTTAAAGGTGACTCGGGTATGGGTTCATTTTTACACAAGCTTGAACCATGAAGAACTCTGCTTGGATTCAGTTTCATGTTTACACAAGCTTGCAACGAAAAAATATGCTTGTTATAAGTTCGCATACCCCCAGCATAATGATGCAAATGAGGTACATGCCCCCCAAGCTTCATTGCATTCAACAAAGTGGATGGAATGAAGGTTCACTTTTGAGATCTTGGAAAGATTCGACTTGTATTTTATGAGATCTTAATCAAAAGACTCGACTTGGAAAGGGAGTTGTTGCATTTTTTAATGAGGTTGACACAGTAAAAGAACTATCCTCATAACCCTTGTTTCATTTTTTAATGAGCCTGACACAAGATCAGGAACTATGCTCGGCCAGACCCAGTTTCATTTTTTAAGGAGCTTGACATAGGAAAGCGAACTATGCTCCAACCAGACCTAGTTTCATTTTTTAAGGAGCTTAACGTAGGAAAGCGAACTATGCTCCGACCAGACCTAGTTTCATTTTTTAAGGAGCTTGACGTAGGAAAGCGAACTATGCTCCGACCAAACTTCATCATAACGAACAGGAAGTCGGGGCTTCCAAGAGTGGCGCTCCCGGTGGGAGGTCAATGTCTCGGAATTCAGGACCCAATGCCCCCAGGACACTATGCACGATGGCGGCATTACTGGATATAGGCACGGGAGAGGTGGCCACGTAGTTGATATGGGGTGAGACAGATGCAACTGGTGGATGAGAACCAAGAGGGAAGGACAATTGTGCCGGAGGGGCTTGTGGACGAACAAACAATAATTGATCCATTGTCACTATCCTTTCGTCGTGTGGAAAGCAAACCACACGGAAAAGTGAAGAAACAAGGGCTCCCATGGCATACACATAGTCACGACCAAGGAGAAGACTGAAGTCTAAAGAACCTTGGGTAACCGAGACATCTATATAGACAGTCTTGCCTCCCAAAGTGATAGGGAACTTTTGAAGGATCCCTAATGGTTGACTCGTTCCTCCGTCAAAAGTGGTGAGATTCGGTGCGACAGGTACAAGAGATGGGGAACCCAAAGCCTGCCAAGTAGTAACGGGCATAAGACTAACCGATGCTCCTTCATCTAACACAGTGCCAGGCAGCACCATATGGGAGGCATAGGCAGTGACCCAGAAAGGCACATGGGATGGAAGGGGAGGGGTAGTCAAATGACCCCAATCGAAGGAAATGACCGAACTACTTGGTGGGGGAACCATATGGTTGCCCCCTGCTCGGAAGCAACCGAATCGAAATTCTCCGGAGAGGCTGGGATGGGAAAACCATTATCAAGCTCAGGAGAATTTGATGAGACAAGAAGAACATGGGAATTTTTCTCTTCCGAAATAGAGTGGTCGACTGGAGGTGAACTCCAGTCGACACTCTTTTCGACCAATGGTTGGTCTGGAACCGGCTGGGCACAACTAGTTTCGGGAAGAGGGGCCTAGACAAGAGAAGAATGTGAACCAATCTCATTGTCGGGAGGTGAATGATCTACAGTTGCAGAAAGGCGTTGATATCCAACGGGGAGTTGGGGCGAGGGAGCTGGGAGACTTTCCAAAACAGTGGAGGCTTTATCCATGAGTGGACAAAGGTGAAGGGGATGATTGCCTTCACAAAGTCTACAGGGGATTCGAATCTTCCCATTTCCCTTACCATTCCCAACTGATGAGGGAACATTGCCATGAGCTTCAGTGGATGATGAGGGGCGGGCCGGATTGTGAGACCATATTTCTAGTACCCTGGGAATGCCAGGACAATCACGAAGAAGATGGTCCTCCTTGCATAATCGACAAGGAAACTTAACCTTCCGCGGAGGAGTGGAAGGGGGCCCGACTTCAGGTGTACTCGAGGGAGTAACAGTTATACTTGTAGCTTCTCCCTTAGGAGACTTCTTCTTCTTCTTCTTGTTCTTCTTCTTCTTAGCCACCTGGTTATTCGAATCATGACTTTCACCAGGCGAAGTACAAGAAGAAGACATAGAAGTAGGCGTCGAAGGGGAGAGATCCACCTTAGGGTCAACATGATGTTGTTCAGGTGGAGGGACTAATGGGGTAGCAGCCGACACGGCAGGGACCAAAGAGGTTGAAAACAACCAAATAGGCAACCCGACAGTTAACCCCAGAAGGGATAACATCTCCATATAAAGAGCACCAACATTCCCAAGAGGAGGGAACTGACTGGGATTCCCGTCAGGAGGGGAACTTGGGTTGGTGAACCCTGGAAAAGTTGCCATAGCAAAAGAATCCTACTCAAGCTAACGCACACAAGATCTAACCAGGTAATGTTATCGTGGCCGAATAAATTTTTAAGACACAGGAACTAAACTTGACCTTTTCATGTTTCAAGAGTCGAGAAAAGGACGAAAAGATGACTCTAGTCTCCTTCGAATGTTTAATGAGCACGAAATGACAAGACGCTCATTGGCACCTTTTCTTTTAAGGAGTCCGAAAAGGATCAAAAGTGACTGCTCTGTAGATTCTAAGCAAAGGGTTTACCAAGCAATCTGTAAAACTGCTTATACACCTTGGCAATCGTATGAGAACCAAGGACTTTCCCGAATGTTGTGTTCGGTGCGTTATGGCTCACAAGGCGGCATAATCGGCTTCCTATGGATAAAGGATGCAAATCTAGTGGAGTCTCCCCATATATACGCGACGGTATGTGGGAGCCCAAATCCGTGCTAGACCACAATTGAATCACACCAGAAGGAATCACCCAACCTTAATGCGAAAGCAAGAGTGACTAGGTTTAACGACGTCGGAGCACGTCTCTAGCCTAGACCTCTAGATATTTGTGTTAAGTTCCAATGCGTTTTTAGGTAAATTCGGTTTATTTTACGGTTGATCTTGAATTATGTTTTGATTTTAGGTCCTACCGTATGATCTCTCACAATTACTTAGATGCAAACTACATGCCAAAGAACATCATTCCGTTCGATGAATTCTAACTATGAGAAGGTTAGGAATTTTTCAATCAAACAAAATGAACTCAAGCAATCAAACAATCTAATGCAGCTAATGGCAAGGAAACGAAACTTTTCTTTTGAAAACACGAATCAACGAAATGTCCTTTTTCCTTTTTAACTGTTGAATGCAAAATATATTAGTTTGATTTTCTTTTCAATGGCACAAAGCACTTAAAATGATTTTTGAGAGACAGCAACACCGAGCAAAAAGAAATAAAACTCACTCAATGAAGACACAACAAAGTTCCCAAGACACCAAAACAACTTTCCAAATCAAAGGGAAAACTAAGGCTTGTACGAGCTATGTGATCTAAGCCCAACAAGGCAAAAAGGAATTCAAGCAAGAAGGAAGCAAGTGTGAACTGATCGATCCAAACAATTTTGATCTATGCTTGGTAGTGAAGAAAACAAATCAATCATAAAAAAGTGGTTCAATAATCGACACTAAAAATCAACCAGCAACAAGCAGTGAAAAAGCCTCAAGCAAATCAATAAGAGGGTTGTGGATGAACCTTGAATAGACAAGTAACCCAAGCAAATGGTTTATCGATGAAACTTCTAAAGGGCTAGGTCACATGGTCTAAAAACACAAGAATCACTCGAATGAAATCAAAGAGAGAGAGCCCCTAACCAAAAGAAATCAAAACAAGCTAATGAGAGACAAGAAACAACAGGGGATAAGAAAGATTGATGAATTCAGGAGATAAAGTTATAAAAACAACTTTTTAGGAATCAGCGCAAGTTACACACTGAGAACCCGCGCTGATCAATCACTATGTCAGTGCAACTTTTATACAAACAACCCAAGATGTCAGCGCAAAATTTTACACAGACAACCCACGCTGATCGCAGAAAAACACAGTCTTCGCGGGAATTAAGCTAGCAACTCAAGGTCAGCTCGGGTAAAAAGCTAGCAAGTGGCACTGACATCGTGACTATACACGTCTTTTCCGTGATGATTCGATTTCCAGGATCGTCGTGACTGTTAGGCATAATTACGCGATGAATAGGATGTTGCAAAAGAGTGAGCGCGATGACAGCGCAACTGTTAAAATTACATCTGCGATGGAGCTCAAAAATAGTGATAGGAAAATCAAAACTCCCAAATCAAAACGGCCAATCTTTCAATCAAACAGGGGCATTTCCCAGATCAACCCAGGAAATGCAAGAGACTGATAATTAATCCCCAAAACTTAAAAAAAATACCAAAACAAACCTCAAAGCAAGAATGAACAAAAAGGGACAGAGGCCAGCTCCCCAGCGGAGTCGCCAAATTGTTGGAGAGGTAAATCCCCTCTATGGATAGAGGCGATCCCTAGTAGCCCAGAACGGGTCTAGCAATAATCAATCAATGCTACTATGCAAGCTCCTAGTAGCAATTAAAAGGTGGGCAATGAACACCTACTTGGATTCCAGCGCTATTGTTTAATGAAGAGATGTCACTCTCGCTCCTTTGCTCTGGTCGCCCACGATCCTCCACTATGCTCGCGGATGGACACCTGCACATGCAAAGAGAAAACAAACACAAGGGTGAAATCTAATAAAAGCAACTATACATCAGTCAGAAAGGATGTAATTCACATTAACCATTACAAGACAAATGAGAATGGAACCATAACAGTAGTCATCTATCATTTATTAATCAAAAACAGATAAAGGTACAACCAATGTTCTGACACTGAGTCCTTCTCAAGAGAGTCCAGCCAGCAAGTCTCATAAGAATTCACCCTTGGAGGTAGATCTCCCAAGACAAACAACTCTCTCTCTCACACAAGGCAACAAGACTTCACAACCTTCCTTAAGCTCTCTAGCAATCCACACTTAACACACCAACTGCCTATTAGGAGCAGCACTAAAACACTATGAATTCCTCTATGTCAAAAACTATATCCAAAAACTAGATGCTCATGGCCATGGTAGAGGTTTAAGTAGGAGAAGGAGCCTCCACGAAAGGTGGGAGGACGAGCTTATCTCCAAGGAAGGTGGCTCAAATGACAAAAAAGACATGCCAGAGAAGGGAGGGTGACATTCACAAGGCCAACAACCAGGTCTGGAGTCATCCGGAAGGCTGACTGTTAGAACAAACTCACCCAAATAGGATCAGCGCGGGTGTATAACTGGACTGGGGCGTTGACGCCGCATCTCAATAACGGAGGAGGCTATGTCAGTGCGACTTAATACAAATAGAGGATGTGTTGGCTATGAAATTCGACCAGCGCGGGAAATCCGTGTGCTTCCGCGCTAGCAGCGCATCAGTTGCCCTAGCAGCCGTCAATTAGCGCGGTTATTTCAATAAAAGTGGCGATGATCAAATAAACTTTGGCATAGAGGGTTATTTGGCCAATTCAGAGAGCATGAGCATGATGGATTTGATTTCATAACACAGTAGGGAGACTGACAGGGAGACAGTGACAAATTACTGTGTAACAGTTCCTTCCACCTTCATGCCCCTAAATACCTTTTGGATCTCCCTCAGATCAATTAAAGACTAGGTGGACCCTAGAAATATGAAAGGATTTTATGTTATCCCATGTTGTTGTGGGATGCCCCTACATTAGAGAAATTGGCCACTACATAAATCGAATGATTCTTAAGCATGTAGTTAAAGTCAAACATGGTAGGAATCACTCATCAATGTTTTCTGAACATGTGGACAAGAAGAAACACCATATTTGTATTAAAGAGGCTCAAGTTATTGCTATGAATGATCATTTCCATCATTGAAAGTTTAGGGAGGCCATAGAGATTGAGAGAAGGACTAATACTCTGAATAGAGAGGATGGCTAGAAAATCGGTAGTTATTGGATCCCTTCCCTTTCTACTTAGGGTTTTTCCTTTCGGGGTTGGTTTTTTTCCTCTTTTGTTTCATTTTTAGCTTAATTCTATTTTATATTTCCTTATTATTT
>APFE030155574.1:0-17905 GCA_000404065.3 Pinus taeda
CCAAAGATTTTGAAGTGCTTTACCGAAGGAGCCTTACCATTCCAGAGCTCATGAGGAGTTTGAGTGCTGTTCACCCGGACATTTGTTTTGTTGAGAATAACAACTGCAGCATGAGCAGCTTCACCCCAGAAAGTTGCGAGAGTTCCTGATTCATCAAGCATAGCACGAGCCATTTGTTGGACTGTTCTGTTCATTCTTTCCACAACTCCATTTTGCTGAGGAGTTCTGGCTGTAGAGAATTCTCTTCTTATCCCATGTTCTTCACATAAATCGAAAAATTCATTTGAGGTAAACTCCCCACCTCTGTCGGATCTGAGGCACTTAATTTTTTGACCTGATTCATTTTCAACCAAGGCTTTGAAGGATTTGAATTTTTCGAATGCTTCATCTTTGTGCTTCATAAGTCCTAAGCAGAAAAACCTAGAGAAATCGTCAATGAATAATATCAAGTATTCTTCTCCTCGAGGTGTTCTTTTCCTGAAAGGACCGCATGTATCTGTATGTACTAGCTCAAGAGGCATGCTAGCTGATCCTTCCTTCTCTGGAAAATTAGTTCTGGTTTGTTTTCCAAACTGACATGATTTGCATATGGTGTTGTCAGGAATTTTGATATCTGGAAGATCGCGAAATGCCTGATATTTGCATGTGCATGCTTTCCTTATTTGTAAAAAGCTTAGATGTCCCAACCTCCGATGCCATAACCAGTGCTCATCATCCTTGCTTAGATAGCATTGTTGTTGTCCTTCTTCAAATATGTACAGATTATTTGGAGTTCTTTTGCCTTTGATCACTATTTTACCTGTATCAAGATCACGAACAAGACATCCATTTGATCTGAATATCCCCTCGGTTCTTTGATCACACATCTGACTGACACTTAGAAGATTATGTTTCAAGCCATCAACATACAAAACATTTCCAGCCTTGACCTTTTCTTTTAGCTGAGCAATACCTTTTCCTTTTATAGTTGCAGGAGTATCATTTCCAAAAGAAACTTTCTTTCCTTTTCTAGAGCAGAGTAAGACTCAAAGTTTTTCTTTATCACCTGTCATATGCTTTGAACATCCACTGTCAATGTACCATAGATTTTCTTGTCCCTCTGCATAGAATGCTATTCCACACCGTTCTGTTTGATGTTCCTTTATTCTCCATGTTTTGGTATTTGAAGTTTGTTCCTTTTTCTGTTGTAACCTGTTCCTGCATTCAGAATCTTCATGACCAAAGTTATTGTAAATAGAACATTGTTCCTTTTTCTGTTGTAACCTGCTCCTGCATTCAGAATCTCCATGACCAAAGTTATTGCAAATAGAAAATTCAACTTCATTTTCAAGAGCTGAAAAATTGTTATAGGTCCTTTTTGAAATCCCAGTCATACTCCTTTGTTTTTGAGCTTCTCTAGTCATGATTGTTTTATATGCAACACATTGAGCTGCTTTGTGACCAAAGTTATGACAAGAAAAACATTGTCCATTGAAGAAACTTCTGCGATTATCAAATCTACTGGCCAAGTGATTGTAATCTCTACTGTTATTCATTCTTGAACCAAATTGAGAAGACTTTACCTATGGCTGGTTGTAGCTTTTGTTCACTCTTAAAACAGATTTCCCCTGATAGCCTTTGTGTGCAATTTGTCCCTGCTTTACTTGATAGTCTCCATTTTGCTTTTGCTCACTCCTTTTTGCTGCATCAAGATAACTTTTTGAAGTGGATGCTTGAGAAGTTTCTCCATTATAGACCAAACCTGTCTTGTTTAGAGGAGAACGTTGTACATTGATAATCTCATCCAGAGTTTTAGATCCTTTGACAAACTTAAGATTAATAGCTTTTGTTTTCTCAATCTCTTTTCTAAGAGAAACAATTTCACCTTCTAACTTTTCAAAATGTTTTTCCTTCTCATCAATTTGAATTTGTAAAGTATCAATGATCATATTCTTTTCTTCTATAACTCTCTTGAGTCTAGTAATTTCGTCATAAAGGTTATCTACATCTATAGCATCCATATAATCATCATCATCAAATGCAATTAACAGTTTATATTCATTACCGTGTTCATCTTCATCACTGTTTGATAGACCATCACTATCTTCATGAGTGTAGTAGCTTTTCTTATTTGCACCCTGTTTCTTGTTCCATCTAGCAGGTTCCTTCCCTTTATCCTTATAAGAACATTTTGCAGCATAATGACCTACTCTTCCACAAGAAAAGCATTTAAAAGGTAAATTACCTCTGAACCTTCCAGAACCCCTTTGAAGATTTCTGACAAAATTTGATTCTTCTTCTTCTTCTTCTGGTACGTGACTTGCTTCATAATAATCTCCTTTGCCTGACGCCTTGAAAGCAGCTTCTCTTCTATCTGATGGATCTCCCTTTCTCATTTCATAAGCAGTTAGAATTCCATGTAGCTGAGACATAGTAAGAATTCGTAGATTTTCCTTTTCTTCAATTGCAGATACTTTAGATTCAAACTTGGGGGACAATGACCTTAGAACCTTTTCAACCACAATAGCCTCTTTTATTTCTTCACCCAAATTTTTAATGCAATTAACAATCTCATCTACCCGAAGAAAGTAGTTAGCCACACTTTCATCATTATACATCCTGAGATTCTCATACTGAATCCTGAGAGTTTGAAGTTTAGCACGCTTTACCTGTTCATCTCCTTCGTAGCTCAAGACAATCTTGTCCCATATTTCTTTTGCTGACTTATATTGCATAACCTTCACAAACTCTGTTTGAGATAAGCATCCCAGCAAAGTATTGACTGCTTTAGCATTTGTTTCATATTTCTTCTTTTCGGCCGCATTTGTAGGAGTAGCTGAAGGAAAAGTGTAGCTTGTCTCTATGATATCCCAAACTTCTGTACCAAGAGATTGAAGATATGAAGTAACTCTTACCTTCTTATAATTGAAGTTTGTCCCATCAAAAATTGGTGGCCTGATTGATGCTTCCCTCTCGTAGTTGCTCATGATGAAAGATCTTCCTTCAAGAGATCAAGCTTCTTCAAAAGGACCTGCTCTAATACCAATTGTTGAAAATAATACTGAGAGGGGGGGTGAATCAGTATTATCAAATCCCTTTAAAAATTCTTCTTATTTATACTTTGAATTATTTTTGCATATCAGTACCATAAAACAATGAGCATGAACAGAAAACAGACAGTCACACCAAAGAACACCAGATATAAGGTGGAAACCCAATGTGGGTGAAAACCACCTGCTGCAATATGTCTCTATCTTCTTTCAAATTAGAAACTCCTTTTACAATGGTCTTGTACTGGTGCAGTCCTTTACCAATACGTAGGCTGCAACCTGCAGAGAGCTACAAGTCTCTCTCGTTTTCCAGTCTCTCCTGGAAGGGAGCTACAACCCCCTACTTCTTTTTAAGGACCACTTTTCATAAATTTTCAAACTAGATCCATATACATCAAATGATCATCAAGTACATGTAGATTTCACAGTCAACAACAGTAACTAGATCAACAACCCAGAACTAAACCTAGAACACCTTATCAATAGAAAAATTCAATCAACAGATAGTCATGAGACAGATACACAGCTTTCCTTTCTTTGGCCTGCATTGCTACGCACTTCACCCTCTGCTTCTCTGCGTATACCCACAGAGTTCCTTCTGCTGCACTGCGTGACCATGCGCTGCTTCTTCTACTGCATTGCGTACAATACGCACCCAAATGCACTATTGCCCCGCGTACTGTCACAGTATGCACGCACCCAAAAAGACTATCACGCTGCATACGTTTACTGTGTGTACGCACCTGAACCACTGTTGCTTTGCGCACCCACGCAGTTCACCTGTTTCTGCTCTGCGTACCTACGCAGTCACCCTTCTTCTGTTCTGTGTACCCACGCAGCTCGCCTTCTTCTGCTCTGGGTACCTACGCAGAGGCACCATTAAACACCTGCGTACATCAGATTAGGGCCGAATTTGCAGATCACCAGTGTGCTACAGTTAGACGAATACCCAGATCTGATCAAGCGCTCGAGAGATCACCCTTCACAGATTCGCTTTCCACTTCACTTTCATATAGATCAAGCTTTTTGAAACAATAACCCAAATATTTCAGATCTTAAGATATTCAACCCAAGAGCATACATAAGCCAAATGATCTCCTTTGCTTTATATAGGCAAGCTCTTCCTCAAATCATGGATCATGGGGCTCAATAATAATAATAAAATAAAACAATACCACGGGCCAAAACCATAATAACACAATACCGTCACCTAAATACCAAGGGTTAAACATAAGGAACACCACGTGTGCGCGCTTTACTGCCTTGAAGTGTGTGCACTGGGGTACGCACCTCATGAATGGGTAATCTGTGTGTCTGGACGCAGTCCCTACACGGAATACCTACGGGTATGCATCTTCCGAGCTGTTCTCCTGCATACTTCTTAATTTTCATTATATTGAGAGCCTTGCCATGGGTGTTGCCATCAAGTACAACATCTGTAACATATAACCTCACCAACAACATAATGCCAACATATTGCACAAATGGATCTCAACACTGCCGATCCAAAGCGCTATCACACCTGAGCTTGTACAGTTCTGTGAGTACAAAGGCCTACCTCACGCTGATCCTTATAATATTCAACACCTGTAATCGGAGATCTCGCGTTACAATTGCAAAGGTCCTTCTATGATGCGGGATTGGGTCGCACCAACGAGAATAAGGTTTGACGTCCATCCCTGCGATGCCAATAAGGATAGGACCGTTGAGATTAACAACTATAATGTTCACATCTGCATCTGTTCCCCTAAAAGAATATGGTAATTTCTCTGCGTAATCAGAGGTTTTCTCTAACTGTAATAAAATGAAATTACAGTGGCGGCAGCTATATGTTTTCACAATAAAAGAAACGAACCAAACTGCCCAATAAAAAGTAAAGCATCAAGCAGATATAACTCAATACATAGCACAGTCAATTATCGAATACATCTATCCATACTAATAGAAAATCGTTGAGTTTTTAGAACGCCGGGAGGAAAATTCAATGATAATTCTTCTAGCACCGCCCTCTCTAATGCGAGCTTTGCTACCTCTTTATTTATTATTAAGGATAGGCCTTCTCGGTCCTTATCCAATACAAAAACATGCTTTACATAACGATTTAAAACGTAAAAGCTTTATTATAGCTTATCTATCTATGATATAGATAGTATGTTTTATTCTCTACTCTTATCCCCTTATTTTCTCAACTAATCCCATACATAGAAATCCTATCCCAAATTTTGCTCCTAAACTATTTCTCTCATATCCTTTTATTTAGAAAAATAATATTTACATAATCCTCGCTTTTCATAATTATCTCCTATTTTATTAAAAATAACAATTTAATTTATAAAATATTAAAATTGTCACACCCCCCTTTTATCACATATTTACAAATGAAAAATGGTCTTGATGCTCCTGCATCAGCGTCCAGCTCCCATCATTGATGGGAATCTTTTCAAATCGTGCAATGGCTTAACTGCAAGTCCAGAAGATCCTAGCTGTTGAATTTAGTTCTGAGAAGCCCAATAAGAACTAAGGGCCCTTAGTTTGTTAAAGTAATCCCTCATAGCAAGGAGGCCTTGAGTTGCTTGACCAGTTGTAAGGATACATTGCATCTATTGCAAGCTTGTGGATGGAGATTTTCTGACTCATATGGAAAGGTCTAAAGCATCCTAAGCTTTCCAATTTCCATTGCCATTTGCCCCATTTAGTTCGCAACATTTGGTGCACCCAAAGAACCTGCTGCTAGAGTGTGAATCAGAGACTGATGTGATGATTGTTTCAAGTTAGATACTTCGAGTGATTATTGTTCCGTTAAAATCTTAATTTGTGGAGGAATAATCTCCTATTGAAATGGTTGTGACAGAACCATCCCCTCTTAGATTAGGGGAATTGAGGCCTTTTAAGCGGGAATTGACTTGGGTTTGTGAAGCCAAGTTCAATTTTTCTGTAAAGATGTTCAGTCCCTTCCTATTGCACTTATATACTTGCATTTCTGGATTTTTTTTAGGATGAGAATTTTCTTGTAATATTGTTGCTAGATTGTTGTAGCTCTCTCTCTTCCATGAAGTAATGTATGATGCATTTATCAAAAAATAGAATTGGCTATGTGAGTTCACTGTTAGCCAAGTCTTTTCCCTGAAATGATTTCTCATGAAGCTGAGTAAAAGCCAACCTCCAACATTCCTCTGATTTTATCATGGATACTGGAAAGCCTGCTAATTTTTCCTTTCAAAGTTGTCCAGACTTGAAGCTATAGGCTTAGTGTGGGTTGGGTCGGTCTAGGATATGTACACCAAATGATTGCACTATCCATTCCTTTTCATCAGCTATGAAAGAGCTTCATCCGTTTACTCTCACCAGGAAATGATTAAGTATATGTATCAAATGTGTTATTCTCTCAATCTAAAATGTTTTGTACAAGTCTTCTTTCCATATTTATTGGATTTAAAATCAATATCGTTCTTTTCTGCCTATTATTTTAAACATTTCTGGCTGATTTATTTGTATAGATTCTTTTGGCATTCACCCTTTTTGCAGTACATGATCTAACTGAATTCCTACTTGGAGGAGTTTCTGGACATGCTGGCCTATTTTCCACAGTAAAAGATGTCTGTAGGGTATTAAATACTAATCCTTACCTCCATTGTTATTTGATGCTTATGCAAACATTCAATAGATTTTCATGGGATTTTTGGATAATGACTACATGTATTCTAGCTTACATGATCATATAGATTTGCAAAATAGAAGAAAATTGGTTTATTGAAATTTATAAATGTGGCTAACCTACTTGATTTCTTGATGTCTTAAGCCTTCCATTGTAGTCTATTTTTCCATTACTTGTAGAATATTGCACCTTCTTCTTGACAAATGGAATATTCAACAGAGTTAGAGTTATCAATTCGTATAGGTTGCTTGGCAGATCTTTCACATGTATTTGATTTCTAGTGATTTTACATGGTAAGTGAAATTAGTTGTTGACTTGTCTCTTCTGGCAAGTTAGACATGCACTGAAAAGTACCCATGAAGCACTTTGCAAATGAAATCTTCAAAGGTTGTTTGTGTGCTGGGGGAGAAGATTTGTATACCCATGACAATCTCGAAAATACCTATGCATAATCACTATGGCTGAAGACGAATTGCGAGATCAACTTGAAGGAACCAGTATCTTCCTCTTCTCATCTAGACTAAAAGCAAAAATATGGGTTGTTTATCAGCCTTATCTCTTGAAGAGCTTGAAGTTATTGTGTCTCGATGCATGTTTTACTAGTTGTGGAATTAGTTGTCTATATCATGTACAAGCATCTCAGCATGTTTGAAAAATTGACTGTTTTGGTTGTCTATATCTATAGAAGTCTCTCAGCATGTTTGAAAAAATGACAGTTTACATTCAAAAGATTGACTTTTTGCATTTGCAGGGACTTGCTTCTTTGCAACCCTCCTTGTTTCATATTGAAGCAGGTTCAAAAGCTTAAATTTTTCATATTTTGGATAATATGATGTTACAATTTTAGAGAAGGTTAAAGAAAAACAAGAGAAATAGTAAAATAAATTTATGAAAAAACATTGGATTCCCATTGGTTACATCTTTTATTTTTTTACTTATTTATTTTTTATTTATATATTAGATTTCTTTTTGCATTCTATTGAAAATCAAAACAAATTTATTTTGCAAAAGATTAGATTACATATACATATTATTTCAGGAAAATGAATCATTGCTTTTAAGTAAAAAAGCTATAATACTTTTAATAAAAAAGATATAAAACATATACATTTATATAAGATAGACATAACATGCAAGTTTGGAATTTGATGTTATTTGATTGTAAAAAAAATTGCAATGTTAAAAATAATTATAAAATATCTAAATTAAAATTTTGATTTATTAAAATATAAATATAGATTTACAATCAAAGCATCTCAATGCCCACTATTCTAAATCCTTATAGAAGCATTCTCACATGTTTTCCTTATAATTGTGGTTAATTTTTTTTTTTTTTAACAAGTAACTTTTTTCCTCATAGATGAACCTGTACCAAAACAAGTTATTATTCATTCCAATTTCACTAATAATTCTTTTCTTCAAAGTGGTTTTCACTGTTTTTTCTGTATTTAGATGTTTTAATTTTACACAATTTTTGAAAAAAGAGTGATATTAATAGGAGTTGTCTATAAATGCGACTTTTTTTGGAGATTCCGGTGACGGAATCCGGCGGAAGAAATGAGGTTAAATCTTGATTTTTAGCAGTTAAAAATGGTTTTTAAACTGCATATTTGGATTCAGCACCCTGAAAAAACCCCTGGGAGCCATTGATTGTGCAGAAACTAACTATCAAACATGGGATTCCAATGAATTGCTGCCGGATTTTGACTGGAAAAATCCGCCGGAAAAACTTCAAAAGTCAACTGCATATTAATATGTTGAAAGATACAACATCAGCTAAAGTTAATTGAAAAAAAAACATTTATGAACGTTTTTTTCCACCCAAACAACCAAAAATGTGTTGTTTTGAGCATCCTAACACAATCACATGGGAATGCTGACAAGTAACCACTTTTATTGAGCATTTAATGATGATGACCGCATAACCTTATATTCTCCCTACTTCCAAAATTTTATTCAATTGTTGTTTTTCAATTATCACTTTACTACGCCACACTTTTTTGTTACCAAATTTCCATGGCAGATCGCAGTTGTCTGTTCAACCTGGTAAGTTGAAAATCGTATACATGCAGTCTACTTGAATAATCACCGGCAAAAATGGATATTCTGATACATTAATATTAATATTCATGATTATAGCAGATCAGACTCTGGTTCTATTCGAGGCCGGCAACGTATTAAGCATTCAGTTTTTTTTCCTAGTTTTATAAATTGTTCATAATTTAATTATATAAATTAAATTTTATTATTTTTAATATTATTTTAATTTCAATTATATAAATTAAATTTTGTGCTAGTTAATCTTCTTCAGAGGAGAGCTTTTTTTCCTCGCTGCTCACATGCAGAGGACAAAGTTTCATGGTGGACTATTCACTGAAGATTGAGACTCTGCAACCACTTCACCCGGTTACCCTCTATGTTTCACTCCTACCATTGTATTCGACTTAAGTATCTCTGCAAAAATAAGTAAGCATAAATCCAAATTATTAATATTCTTTAGTCTTTCTTGGTCATCTCCATGACTAGAGATCCCGTATAATTTATGCATGTGTTCACATTTTCTTTAAATTTTTTATCCCTTTAAAACCATTTTTCTTTAAATGTTTTTAGAATGAATAAAACTTTGAAATTAAAATTTCCATAAGATGATAGTACTAAATAAAAAGATCAAGATGAAAGTAGACAATAGTTACCATGTTCCTTGAATTTTCCACCTTGGTTAAAACCCAACAAAATTTTCAATGTTCTTACAATAAAGACAACTAGTTAAAATTTCTATGAACTTGTACTACCAAATAAAAAAATCTAGTTGAAAGTAGACTATATTTAACCATATGGGTCTTGTAACCAAAAACTTTCAAATCTAAAGGGACAAATAAGGAGTAGTTCTTTCCAAATGGATTAAGCTATAATTGGTAGAATGACTACTTTGGCAAAGATATCATTGTTCAATAAGGATTCAAAAAATAAAAAAATGGTCCAATATACTAGAAATTTGGACCTTTCCTCCTCTATAATTACTCCAAGTAATATCCCAGTAATGTTATTAAGCTTGTCCAACTTTAGATCATGAATAATATCCATGAACTGTTGCACTTCAAGGTTGTCTCCTAATCCATCCCTTCTTTTCCTCTAGAGAATTGATGAGGTTAAAGTTTCCACATACAAGCTAAAGCTCACCTTGGTGGAGAGACCTAATTGTTCAAATGTTTGATAAGGAAGCTGATTCTTCCATGGGAATATGAGGGCCATAAACAAATGTCAGGCACCTTGACTCCTTTGCTCCAACATAATGAAACTAACCTGAGAGAATGTGAGGTAATGTAACCCAATCCTAAAATGTGACTTCGAGGTGGTTCCAAAGAATATCAATACCTCCAATTCCCCCTTTGGTGTTCAAATTTATTGCTTTGCAACCCTTCCAACATCTATGAGTAATTACATACACATTTTCACTTGAGATTTTTGTCATTGTAACATGAAAATGGATGGGTTCTCCTTTTTTATTCTATATCTCATATATCTTTGCTTGCCTCGGTTGTTGAGGCCACGTAAATTCTAGGAAATGTTATTAATTTAGTAGAATATTTGGAGGTGAAAAACACCTCGAGAAACATTGTCATCTTGCTTGTATCCACTAGATGTTCCCTGACTTCCTAGATCAATGCTTTGGTGGTCCATTTAGTGCGTTTCTTGAATTCCTTGTGCATTTGGCCTTTGCATTTTCTACTTTGAGTGTGTATTCCCAAACGCTTTGCAACTAAATCTAGACTCTCCATCGAATGAAATTGCCTAGCTCTTCAATCTGAGATAAATTTGGTGATACTAAGATTTCTTGTGCTCAAGAATGTTGCTAGGGTCTTTCATTTTCCATTCATTAAACAAATTTAGGAAGATTTGTTCGTCATTTCCCAAGATCTCGATATCCTCATCTACATCCATTTCTCTTACATTTGGCATGGGTGCCTCATCGGATTTTAGGATTTCCAAGGATGTTTCTGGTGATTTCATTTTTGGAGAGGATTTGGCTTGAGGTTGCTCCACATTCAAATCTAAGTTCATCATATCTTCAAGAAGCTCAATAGCTTCACCTAGATTTGAAAGCACTGCATACTTATTTTCAACTAGGATGACATCAACTTTTGATTGAATAGGTCAATTTTTGGGGTTCCTCTTACTAGTTGCAACTTTTTGAAACCATTCAAAATTAACATTTCGTGTTTTTTCTTACAAATTGCTTGGAAGATTGGGAAATTTTGAAATAAATGGTTATATTCGTGGCATCTACGACACTGGAAAGATAAATTTTTGTAATTCAAAGGTTGGCACGAGACTTCATTATAATAAGAAATTTCAATAAAATCCAGTAAACGTTGGGATATATTCATGTATGCACATATTTTGGCATATGAGGCATACTGTCCACTTCTTGTAACCTCTAAGATCTTAATAGAAGATCCTATCAAGTTTCCAATTACTTAGAAGATCTATAGATTCCATAATTCGTTGGGTAAAGAAAAAAGCTTCACCCACACTGATGCTAATAATAATTTCTTTTTTCTCATGGTTGAATTGTTCCTCTCAGAATCTCATGAAGAGGCAAAGGCCTACGCTATTGAGAAATAGGGGTTGTTTTCAAATACATGGGCCCTATCTTCTAAACTGGAGAAGATTGTCATAAAGAAACCTTCGGCCCCCAATTCGAGATCAATTTGGCTTTTTGGTCGCCATTTGTTATAGATCCATTTTACCAAATCCTTCTCAAAAGACCATATCCTAATAAACTTGTAGATAAAAATATGGTCTTCCAGATAAACATGTACCAAAACAAGTTGTTATTCATTCTAATTTCACTAATAAACCTTTTTTTTTGCAGGAGTCTTTTATAGTTTACATGTATATGTTTGAAATTTACACAAATTTATACCAAAGAAGTGTTGATGCTAATATGTTTGAGCATACTAAGATGAACTTGCTAAGATTTAAAATTATTAAGAAACATAAATAAAATTAACAATTAAAGTACACGATCCAGTGCAATTTGAACCAAATAATAAAGGGGTATTCATCGAAGCTTGTTCAATGTGCATCTACATCCGATGGTATACAAAACAACCCCTTTGACAGGATCACATGGGACTATCAATAAGAAACTATTATCAAGGACTTAATGAAAAATAAGAAACTATTATCAAGGACTTAATGACAATAACCAAATAATCCTATATTCCTCAGGCTTCCAAAATAAACTTGTTATTTTTTGGTGCTATCAACTAGACCAATGTTCTAGCCTCCCAATTATTATAAAAAATTGTTTATAAATTCAAAATTATATGCCTTCTAGTAGGTGTCTATCCAACTTGGTAAGTCATTGAATACTCACTAGAAAAAGGGTATTCTAATCATTAATATCTGTAACAGATAAACATTTATTTAAAGCAACTACTTCACCCTGATTCATATTTATGCATAGCAGATTACCATTTTCCACTCTTGTTTCCATTAATAACATGTGCACCGCTATGAAAATTTGTTACAGGAAATTCCATCTCCCCACTGAGATTTCATTTATTAACTAGAGAAGGCGAGGTGGAAAATGTACAAGCCAAAATAAACTCCACAATGAAAGAACACAAGGAAAGAACATCATATTAATGATAAAATTACTTATTGATACATGTGAAATCTAGGTACGAGATAGTTGTGTTTCCATAACTTATTAACCATAAAAATGGAATGTAAAACTAATTACATATCACACAATATACAATAACAATACTGAAGGATTAGTTAACATTCCCCCCTTAATCTGAAGGGGCATCTGACATGCTAAGTAACATTATGATTTTTTCTAACATTTCACGTCCCGATGGCTTTGTAAATATGTCTGTGATCTACCCTGAAGTAGGACAATGTGTCAGATGAATAACTTTGGCCTATACATAATGTTGAATCAAGTGATATTTGGTTTTAATATTCTTTCCTTGATAATGAAAATTGGGATTCTTAGTCAATTGAATTGCAAAAGAGTTGTCAATGAGTAGTGGAGTTGAAGCCTTTTGTTTCTCCTATAAGTATTCAAGTGTTTTGCGAAGCCAAATGATTTCTTTTGTAGCTTGAGCTACTGCAACATATTTGGTTTTGGTGGTGGAATCAACAGGAACAGATTGCTTGCGTGATCTCCAACTGATGCATGTTAATCCGAGACTCATCAAATAACTAGAAGTAGAGACTTCATTCTCCTTATCTCCATCAAAATCAGAATCTGAATAGCCGGTGAGATGGAAATCTACAAATTTGGAATATTTTATGCCATATGTTCGAGTTCCTTTCAAATACTTGAGCACTCACTTTGCTGCATTCCAATGACCTTCACATGGCTTATGCATGAACCTGGAAAGTGTCCCTACAACAAAAGCTATGTCAGGTTAAGTAGTAGTTAGAAAATTTAAACTTCCAACAAGTTGCCTGTACTTTGTTGGATCTTCAAACATACTTCCTACAGTGGAAGTAAGCTTCAAATTCTTCTCCATAGGAGTAGCGACATGATTACAATCCTGCATCCCAAATCTATCCAATAGCTGTCCAATATAATTTTTCTGAGAAATGAAAATATATTTGGGTTTTTGATCAACTTCAATCCCTAAATAATAATGTAATTAACCCAAATTTTTCATGTCAAAAACTTTCAATAATCCCCTTTTAACAGACACTATATAGTCATCATTTTTTCAAGTTATCATCAAATCATCTACATCTAAAACCAAATATACACTGACTTTCTAATTTTCTTAACAAAAAGAATTGTATCATCCAGATAAAATAACTTATAATTCAATTTGAGAAGGTGTTAAGTTAACTTTTCATACCATGCACGAGATGCTTGTTTCAGTCCATACAAAGCCTTAACCAATTTGCATACATTTTTCTCTTTGCCTTTAACAACAAAACCTTCAAGCTAAAACATATAAACATCCTCCTTCAAATTGCCATTCAAAAAAGCCATTTTAACATCCATATGGTGTATCTTCCAGCTATTCTGAGCTACAAGAGAAAATAGAGTTATAATTCTACCCCATTTTGCTGTAGGATAAAATGTCTATGTAGTCAATGCCTTCCTTTTGAGCATAGCCTTTTTCTACAAGTCTTGCCTTGCATTTATCAAGCGAACCATCTACTTTTTATTTGATCTTATACACCCATTTGAAACTAATAGGTTCGACACCTACAAGAGGATCCACTAACCTCCAAGTTTTATTATGAATAAGTGCATCATATTCCTTTTGCATTGCATCCTTCCATTCATCAAAATCAACAACTTCTTCAAAACAATTAGGTTTGCTAATTGTACGATGATTGAATTCACAGTCATGGGAAACATTACCTGAATCACCTTTAGAATACATTCCTGTTTCAAAATCGTCATAGTTGCTTGGAACTTTTCGAGCACGTATAGATATTCGTAAAGGTTGTTGAAGTGGCTGTGATGGTTGCTCATCTTGAAAAACAGGCTCAAGAATAGGCTCTTCAAGAGAAATTTCTGGTCTTACAAAAACATTACTATCATCCAAATTTTCTTCAACAATAACATTCTCATGAGTCAAAGATGGAAGAACCACAGATTGATCCAGAATGGGAACCGCCCCTTCAGTGTGTGGAACAACATTATTAGATTCAAAACAGAACTTAGATGCAAATTTCTCCAAATGAGCCCGTTGTTTATCAATAGTGGAATTATTTTTATCCGATTCAAGGAAAATAACATCTCTAGAAAGAATGAACTTCTTATTCTCCTCATCATACAATCTATAAGCTTTGGAAGTAGCAGAATATTCCAAGAAAGTACATTTGCGACTCCTAGCAACCAACTTGTTGTGCTAATGTTTAGGAACTAATGCATAGCATAGAGAACCAAAGACTCTAAAATGTTGAACAACATGAAGACGATTATACCACATTTCATAAGGATATTTATTATTGATGACAAAAGAAGGACAATGATTGTGAATATAAGTTGCACAAAGCACTGCTTCTCCCCAAAACATCAACTTAACATTCTTAAATAACATCATGGATCTAACCATATTAAGCAAAGTTCTATTCATACGTTCTGTGATGCCATTCTGTTGTGGATTATAAGGTATGGTAGTCTGATGTTTGATTCCATTTTCCTTCAAGTATTATTCAAAAGCATGAGAGGTGTACTCTCCACCATTATCAATTATGAGAATGCCTATATTCTGTTGAGTTGCATTTTTAATCATCAAACGAAAATTTTTAAAAACATCAAACACTTGTGACTTATTCTTCAACAAATACACCCAACAAATTCTCGAGTAATCATCAATAAATGTTAGAACATATTTATTTCCATTTGCAGTTGGAACAAGCATAGGTCGACATAAATTTGAATATATGAGACCTAATTTTCATGAAGATCTGAAAGAAGAACTATGAAAAGGTTGTTTACAATGCTTTCCTATAATACAAGCACCACAAGGTATAATATTTATTGGAACTGTCGGAAGACCTTTAATACCTTGCTTTTTCATAATTTTGATCCTACCATAATTGATGTGACCAAATCGTGCATGCCACAACAAGATCGGAGACAAGATATCACTTTGTTGCACCAAAAGAACAGAAGTTTAACAACAAATAGTAGATGAAGCACCATTTTATTTTAAAGGTGTAACTTCTTCCACACTGGCCATAACAACTACATGATCGGATCCTGTTCTTATCTCGATAATGCCATCAAATATATGAATAGAATACCCCTATTGTTGAATATGGATGAGACATCAAATTTCACTGAAACTGTGGAATATAAAGTACACCTTGTTGAACATAATCTACAAAATTTGATATCTTCAAATGAATAAATCCAATGCCAAATGGTTTAATTTGAGACTTGTCAACAAAGTAAATAACACCATCAATATTGTCATTGGATGTTTCAAAAAAATCTCGCCTAAATGTCATATGACAAGTGGCTCCTGAATCCAAAATCCAACTATTTCACCATGAAGAAAATGTAGTGTTGAAAACATCATTAATATTAAAATTAAAGTGAGCAACAATGTAATGTGTAGACTTTGATGATTTTGCCTTATTTGGTGGTAGTTGATCTTTCTTTTCATTCAACTGTTCTCTCCTTTCACTTACTTTCTCTCAAGGAATTTTATAGTTAGTAGTAGTATGACCAATTTTAACACATCTAAAACATTTGATAGTTGGTCTATCATTAAAATTCCTTTGTTGTCTGTCTCCCTGATTATTTTTGCCCCCCCTGCTTCTATAATTTCTCCTACCATGACCTCTACTACTTTTATCACCTCTAGAAGTTTCAACATGAGACTTCTGATCCTTTTGTGCAAGGCACAAATTTTCTACATTAGAGTTAGGTAGAGCCTCTTTCTTCCCAAAGGCTTTATCTTTCTGAACTATTTTGCTTACCAATTTACCAAATGTAATGTCTTTTAGCTACCCACTAGCTTGGAGAGATTCCAAATATTTTGAATAGATAGGGTGAAGGAATTTTATAAAAGCTATAAGTTGTAAATCTATTTTAATTCCAGTGGCTTCTACATCATGAAAAATGGCTTCTATTTCAGAGACACTCTTCAAATGATCAGTATACTTTATCTCTAAATTAATCAACTTTAACAATAACTAAATAATTTCGAGTTCTCTGTGTGAACCATACAATTATTTGAACTTCTTTAGTGCTTCGAATGCAGTACTACAAGAAATGATATATCTACTTACCTCTTCTCTCAGTGATGCAGTTATTAGTGCATATACCTTGTTGTCATTTGTCTCCCAAATTGCATGCTACTTCTCGTTATGAGGCGGCTCCAGTGCAATTTCTTTTCCATCATTATCCTTTTTGCCATGACAAACTTCCCACAAATCATTAAAAACAAGGGGACCTTTAAGCTTTCTAAACCACACTTGATAATTTTACTTTCCATTAAGAACAACTCCAACTATAGAAACTATTGAGGTCACAATTATTATATAGCGAAATATTCTTCAAATCCTTTCAAATAAAAAATATATGCAATACTTCTCAAAAGATATAAATTTGTTTCTCCTCTTGTTTTAACAAAGTTGGCTTTTTGGTTTAGTGGTAAGTTTCGAAAATAACCCAGCAAAGACTTAGGTTCAAATCTTATTAGCCTCCAAAAATAAATTTTATTTCACCAGAAAATTGACCACTTTTCAATTAAAATTTCAACCCATATATATATATATATATACCAATGTAATGTCTTTTAGCTACCCACTAGCTTGGAGAGATTCCAAATAGGTTGAATAGATAGGGTGAAGGAATTTTATAAAAGCTGTAAATTGTAAATCTACTTTAATTCTAGTGGCTTCTACATAATGAAAAATGGTTTTTATTTTAGAGGCACTCTTCAAAGGATCACCATACTTTATCTCTAAATTAATCAACTTTAACAATAACTCAATAATTTCTAGTTCTCAGTGTGAATCATACAATTATTTGAACTTCTTTAGTGCTTCGAATGCAATACTATAAGAAATGATATATCTGCTTACCTCTTCTGTCACTCATGCAGTTATTAATGCATATACCTTGTTGTCTTTTGTCTCTCAAATTGCATGTTGCTTCTTGTTATGAAGAGGCTCTAGTGCAATTTCTTTTCCATCACTATCCTTCTTGCCATGACAAACTTCCCACAAATCATTAAAAACAAGGGCACTTTTAAGATTTTTAAACCACTCTTGATAATTTTACTTTCGATTAAGAACAACTCCAACTATGGAAACTATTGAGGTCATAATTATTATATAGCCAAACATTCTTCAAATCCTTTGAAATACAAAATATATGCAATACTTCTCAAAAGATATAAATTTGTTTCTCCTCTTGTTTTAGCAAAGTTGGCTTTGTGGTTTAGTGGTAAGTTTCAAAAATAACCTAGCAAAGACTTAGGTTCAAATCTTATTAGCCTCCAAAAGTAAATTTTATTTCACCAAAAAATTGACCACATTAATCCAAGCCATCAAAAATATACATCTTTGCTAGAAAATTGACCACACTTCAATTAAAATTTCAGGGAAAAAGTAAATTTTATTTCACCAAAAAATTGACCACATTAATCCAAGCCATCAAAAATATACATCTTTGCTAGAAAATTGACCACACTTCAATTAAAATTTCAGGGATCAAAAAATAAATGTGTATTTC
>APFE030155583.1:0-20975 GCA_000404065.3 Pinus taeda
TGCATTTATGGAAACAATTCAAAAGCTACATGGAAACCCAAATATTATTGTAAATGACAGAGATCCCATTTTCACTGCAATTTTTTGGACATAATTATTTTCTTGTCTTGGTACTTAGTTAGCTCATAGATCATCTTATCATCCTCAATCTGATGGAAAAACAGATATAGTAAAAAAATGTTTGGAAGGATATCTTAGTTACTTTGTATCTGATAAATGGACACAATGGGTCAAATGGTTGCCTCTGGCTAAATGATGGTATAACACTTCCTTCCCTACTTAAGCAAAAATGACCCCATTTATGGCACTTTATGGATACCATCCACCATCCATCACATCATATTTAAGAGAAAATTCTAAGGTTCAAGTAGTGGAAAATCACATCGAGCATCAACAACAAGTTCTCCAACTCTTAAAGGATAACCTCTCTTTGGCACAAAATAGAATGAAACAATAGATCTATCAACATCGTAGCAAAAGAATTTTTTGTGTAGGTGACTGGGTATTCCTACGGATACAACCATATAAACAAATGTACCTCAAGAAAGATAAGAAGGATAATAAATTATCACCAAAGTATCATGGTTCGTACAAGGTGTTGCAAATATTGGTACTATGGCATACAAATTGGAGCTTCCTGCAGCTTCTTGAGTACACCCAGTTTTCCATGTTTCATGCTTAAAAAAGGTTATAGGTGACAAACTCCTAGTTCAAACAATACTGCGAGAACTTGATGACGAATGAAAAATCATATTGGAACCTGAAGCAGTCATAGAAAAGAGAACTCGACGGCTATGAAATCAATCAATTTGGGGTATCTCATCAAGTGGAAGAACTTACCTGTTGAAGATTCCATATGGGAGGGTGAGAATTTTCTACAGAAGCATCCAGAACTACTCAAGCATTGAGGACAACACTTTTTTGAAGGAGAGGAGCATGTTAGGTCCCTATGATACTAGTGATTCCCCCATTATTGTTGTCATTGTAGCCCTCATTGTTATTTTTGTGCCCCTATTGTCCCCATATTGTTATTATTGTGCCCAAGAGAAAGCCCACTATTGTTATTGTTGTGCCCTTGTATTATTATTGTTATGTCAGCTTTGATTATATTGTGACCCCTTATACTCATATATATAGAAAGGAGGTTTTTTCATTTGTATCATCCAAGAATTGTTCATTTTTGTAATGTAAAGGAGGTTTCCCCCTTGAAGAGGCTGATTTTGAAGGCGTTGATCTATATTTCCTTCTATTTTGTGAGTTGGTTGTATAACAACAACTTGCATATTGTTGCAGCTATAAATGATTATGACTATTAATTTTTCTTATGTTATAACATTATTGTTTTTGCATATTTATATTTCTTTCAATGAAAACATTCTTTTTAAAGAGGAAGGATCCCCTTTTGTGTGGTTTATATTGTTATATCATGAGTAAAATTTGATGTTCCAGTGAGAGATGAACACCGAGGACAGTGTTCACTTTAAGGGGGAGTATGTAACATCATTACAACCATGTAATTACTCACGGTATACATAAAAAGAAAATTATTAGTTTATTATTAATGAAACCATTTCCATCAAGAATTGTTTAAAATATAAATGGGTTTTTTGGTAACCGCCTCTTCATTTCCATGGATTTATGTCTTGGGAATGAGGGATTCGATTGTCATAAAATAGGGAACCATTTGGCATTAATAAAAATAAGAGTTTATATTTTTAATTTACTTAAGATTAGTTAAAAGTCAAGAATTTGTTAAGAAACCACTAAAAATCCCATTTAGATCTTGTCAAAGACAAAGGGTTTGTAAGTTCTATGCAGGATCTTTCTATGGGATTCGCTTTGGGAAATGATGAAAGTATTGTTTGTACTAAAAGTGATTATTCACTGTTACAGAAATAATATCTATATTGTATTTATAAGTTTCAGAGAGTGTAGTCATTAAAGAGGAAAGAAATGTAAAGCGTTTTCTTCCATATGAGTTTGGGATGGGCTCAGACAGAATGGACCACACCATCTATTCGGGCAATGTGGTTTTATCTGACAAAAGGGTCATGAGATTCACTATTGAAGCAATGGGGATTCTTTATACTTATGTATTAAATAATCGTTGTGATGGCTATTTTTTGGTGTCGTTGACATAGATGGAGCATTTCATTCATCCAAGAGATGGATTAATAGCCCTCTATGGCAATGGAAACAAAAAAAGGTTTGGAAAAGTTTCTAGAGAGATGTAACTCTACTAATTTTCTTCTACACTATTCAAGATGTCATTGCATACAAGAGGTATGTGAATTAATTTAATCCTTGAAAATATTCTCATGAGTTCTTGAATCGATGAAAAGATGAAATGTTAAATTACTAGATTAATTTTTGTAATCTTCATGGGTTTGAAGGTAAATTAAAGAGTTTTTCTTGAAAAGAAAAGAATTCATGAAAATTTCATGCATACATTCATGTTAGTTTTCTTAGTAAAGAAAGCATGCTAGTGCATATAGATAAAGTTTATATATATCTTCAACAGTAAAAGATAAGTAAAATTGCATATCCTTAATATATATATAAAAGAAAATGGATTTCATACTGGTATATGAAATGATAACGAATCCAAGTTATTTTTTTGGAAGTGAATATATATTAAACATGCTAATTTCTGAAATGGTTTCATGGGTGGTGAAAAATAAAAGCGAAAAATTAACTAGATTATTTTTCTTGGAAAGTGGGATTTTCTTTTTGAAATGTGTCTTTTTAATAACTACCTTATGTCTTTATAAGAATAAGTCTTTTTTGAAGAAAAGATAAGTAACTATGACCTTTTGGTTAAATAGAATGGATAAATTTTGTGTTGTTTTTTGAAAAAGAACACAATCATTTTGTGCTTAGTCATGGTAAAATATTTCCATGGTGTTGGTAAATATTAGTTATTTAATAAATCCATGGAAAATATTCCCATGGATTCTCATGCGTAAGAGAGTTATTTAAAAAAAAATAATACTTAGTTATGAGAAAACATAATAACCTATGCATAGATAAAATGCACATAGATAATATAAGTCATAGGAATCTTCTTTGGAAAGAATATGTTTTTCTTGTGTGTGAAAGGTAAATCAATTGTGTTAATTCATTTGCAAGGGTTTACAAAAGTTACATGTTTTTGTTATAGCTCCAAACCTCACTCTTGATGTTTGTGATGCTGCACTCATGGCCTAGGGCAACCCCTCCTTCCAGACCTAGTCCAAAATTAAAAAAAAAAACAGTGTTTTACTCCCTATACGCAAAATTTCCCTGAGCTAAATGCGTATGTACGTGGGTCTGTGTATACCCAACCCACGTACATACGCATTTAGCTCAGGACAATGTCGCGTATAGGGAGTAAAACACTGTTTTTTTTTTAATTTTGGACCATGGCTGGAAGGAGGGGTTGCCCTAGGCCATGAGTGCAACATCACAAACATCAAGAGTGAGGTTTGGAGCTATAACAGTTTTGGTGGGTAAAAAGATAAATGATTTGGGAAGATAAATGATTTGGGTGTTGCATATTGGATACTTTAATTTATTTGCATGCTTTAATGCATAAAAGGTTAACATTATTATTATCTTAGTTCCTATACCCAAAAAGAAAGGTTGATTATGATACTTTCTTAAAAACAAATGCATGAGAACTTTGTTATAATACTTTCTTGAGAACAAATGCTTGAGAACTTTGTACCTAAAATAGAGAAACTATGTTGGGTTCTTGAAAATAACTATGTGTTATTTTCACAAATCATTTTATTTGAAATGAACACATATGCATAAGCATAGAAACAATGGTTGACTACTTGCATGAAAATAGAACTATCGTGTTAGATATTTTAAAGAGAAACATGGATTGGTACAACTATTGTGTTATATATTTTAAATAGAAACATGGATTTGTGTGTAGAAAAGAATAAGTATTATGTTAGATCCTGTAAGGAAAACAAGTAATTACTTGCAATAAATGCACCAGCCTTCCTTTGTAAAATACATATATCCGCATGAAAGAAATAATGACTAAGACATTAGTTTTGTTTTAGAGCAACACATGTCTTTGTGAATACAATAGATTTTATAAATAGCTCTCTCTTCGAAAATATTATTTTCAAAAAGGGACTTGCATTTGCATGCACGATAATTATGTCTATCATGTTAGCTTTCCCTTAAAAGGGGACATCTATTTTTATGTATTATAATAATATCTATTGTATTGGAAAGATTACTTAGTTACATGCATAACTAAGAATATAAGGGGCTACCTCTCTTTGAATAAGCTTTTATCTAATTACAGTGGTTTCCTTTGGATATGAATGTGTGCTGGTGTGAGAATGAACATAGCAACAAGGTAATTATTTTGACATGCTTGATAATTATTTTTTTATACATGTAAAATGTTGTTAGAATAAGCATGTTGTGATATTATATTTACACCTCATGTATGCACATGAATAGATGTAAAAGATCACTTTCAAAGATTGATTATTAATTGATTAATTAATTATCAAATCATGTTACCAAAGCTTGTTGACAACAACAATGGGAGGACGGGATGGTTATTCGTGCAAAAGACAAATTATGTTTAACATTGTGTATTTTTAACATTATAAAAGATAGAAAACTAATGGTCCATGCAAATGAGTACAAGTTGTAAGATGGTCCACTGATGGAACAATCATGCCACAAGCATATAAAGAGTGGTAATTTGTGGGTAAATGGTTTAATGATCATTGTAATAACTTTTAGCTAGGTATGTTGTATTCTAATGATATTTCATTGTAATATTTTGTGGAAATGATTAAGGGATGGACTCCCTTATAAGTCATTGAGAGAGGGATGAACACCCTCACAAGTGTTTAATAATAAAATTAAATGTTTGTTGATTTTCACCCTATGGGGTTTATGATGAGTACCAATATTGCGACAAGAATGTTGCAACTCTTGGGGCTACCAACTTTACTTTATCAACCTGGGGTTCGTACAAACTTGGAGGTGACAGCGTTGTATACATAAGTAGATGTGATGGGTCCACTCTTTGTCATTGTTGAGCTCGAGATAGACCAATATGGTTTCTCAAACCAAACTTCTATTGATTCAAAAGGAGTTTGATTACCAATGAAGAAAATGGAATTTTGCACTAATTGGAAAATTGAAATATTGTCTACTGCAGTAAGGAAAGACTAAAATCAATGCTTTAAACGCACTACTCATCTAACTAATTGCTAACAGATCTTGCTTCAGAAGAATTCTAAGCTAACATATGTGTAATCCTAACTATCCTAGGCATGCAATTTGAAATAACCAAACATTCTACTGATGTGCATATGAATGAACACAATAACTCTTTTTTCCTTTTTGTCATTTTTTTGTGAAAATCTGAATGCTAAATCTTCTTGATGATGTGGAAGGTGGGTAAGAGATGGTGATGGAAGTTCAAATGGATTGGGAGGTAATTAGGGGTCTTCTCCTATCTTCCTGTATGCTTTTTCCACAAATGGCCTCAAAACAGGCCACTACAGGTCGTCTTAATGCTCCTACAGGATCCCCTGTATTCCTACAGGATCCAGTCGAGAGCAATAGGGGTGACTTGGAAGGTGGTATAGGGATGAGGGAAGGTGAATGATGGAAGAAACAAGGCAAGGGTGTGCTAGATTTTCTCAACAAACCTGGAAAGTTGTTCTTATGGAATGATGAATTGGTTGAAGGACTTGGTGTATTTTTGTGATCATGGATGGATGAGGTTAGGCTGGGGTTGTTATCATGAGATGCTCCTACACTATTGAAACTCTTGCAATACATACATTACTGGCATTTATCCATGAATCATATCAAACGATGAATATTTCTAGTCAACTTAAGAAAACATAATTTCATTATTTAGTTCCCTAATTCATGCATGGAAATACTTGTGGAATATTGTGAAACACCATGAGATCTAAAAAAAGCTGAAGATGACGATTGAAGACTATTCTTGAAAACTGAAAAGATGCTGGCCTAAGTAGCAGAAAACTTGAAATTCCATAAGAACTCAAAATTCTTTCTTTTTGGGGTTGAATAGGAGTTTTTCCTCAAACCATGGTCCTTGAAGGGAGGAGTCAGAAAAAATCCACCTACTATCAGCCTTTTTGGTATTACTTTATCTCTATAAAGCTACTGCTAAAGTAATGCACAAATGGAAGCAAACTAATAAAATTCACCAATACTTGTAATGAAACAGTGTTAAAATCAATTCAACATTAATCTATGAAATAACGTAAACATACAAGTACAAGAAGAGGAGCCTTTGTTGCTAGGGTTGGGCCCTAACCCAAGAGCTTTAGCCCTGTGAGTCAACTCAATTTTGGATCATGAAAATGCTCATTCTCATTATAATATCATAAAAATTACAAAACAATGTTTTGCCACAAACCTTGAACTCGAAAATTCTTAGTGCTCTTACATGAACAATTTGAATCCTAATGAGGCTCTAGGCCTCCCTATTTATACAATTAAATTCTCCAACAAATTCCTCAAATATAAGGAGGCTTGGCTCCCAAACTCAAAATGAACTGGCTCTTAACTGTCACTGGCTCGGCTGCCCATGAACTCCATGACTCGACTGCTTGCAACTCTGAGCTAGTGTGATTTGATTGAGGAATATTCGAATGAGTGAGGATTTAGTGAGGAGGATCTACCTCTTACAATATCTCCTCCTTGTCTCATTCAAGTTTCTACCCTCAAATAGCCAAAATTTCCATGATTTGTTCTCAAAAACCTGCAATCAATACACATTAGACCACTAGACATACATCTTACTTTTACTCGTCTCATTAAGCAAAATATAATTAAAACGTGTAAGGAATTATGAGAAGAGTTTATTTTAATAAGCTTGGAGGTGTATTAAGGTCCATATAATTACCAAATGATGAGGCTCATCATCACCCCCTATTGAAAGTGTTTCTCATCCTCTAAGCAACTCAATCTATATCCATGTCCTTCATTGCTCTAGTGGCCTCCCTGACATCCCATGCTTATGTTGTATTTTCGTCTTCTCGTGAACAAAATACTGCCTTGCTCTCTATCTCTTCCCACTCCTTTCTTTCTTATTCTTCTTTCCTTCCTTCCAACATTCCTAAAATTAGTGGTGGATAAGTCTCAAGCCAATCTAATTGACTTTGAGTCTTTGTAGAGCTTTCTTGTACATCGATGTTCTTTTTAGTGCCTCTATCATTCTCTGAGGAGAATGGTATTCTCTGATTTTCAGGCTGTAAGGAAAGGTGATCCATATTCTTTGGAAAGATTGCATTTTGTCATATCCTAGCAACCTGAACATGTCTTCAAATTGTGTGATTGTTTTCTCTTGTGCAGCAAGTTTCCTAGGTTCAAGCTTAGGATCATTTACAATCAGGTTGTTGACAGTTATTTGATTGGATTGTTTAGCTTTGATAATAAGTGGTTCTATATCTTCTCTTTCCATTGTATTTCTCATCTCGGTAGCTTTCCCCTCCTCACGATTCATCCATGATGCTAAGGACATCAATTGCAAGTCTCATAGCTTTGAATTTGGGTCCCACACATTCAAATCTATCAAGGTCAAGTTGTGTAGGTTAAACTCGGACATCTTTCTCTCTCTTCAAAGGTTCTTTGATTATAAAGATCAATGAATTGTCTATAGTCTTAGAAGGGCATAGTTCCTCTCTATGCTAAAGTCTTAATTTGGAATTGTAGCCATTGTTCCTTGAGATACAAGGCATAAGACTTGGCTATCATCCTACACTGGATTGCCTCTAAGGCTAAACTAGTCATAGCTACCAACTAGCTTTCCCTTTCTTGTAATTGTCCCCTTAGCCATGCATTCTCTACTTCTAACTGAGATTTCATCATTGCCTCTCTGTCCCTTATGCTACTCAATTCTCTACCCATCTCCTTCAATTTTTCTTCCATGTGGCCTACATCCCCCACTCCTTTTGATTTGGCAATTTGCATCCACCTATGTGTTCTTGCCCTTTCTTTCTAAAGTTCAATGAATAAGGGGATGGAAAACTTCTATGGGGTGACCCTACCCCCTTCAATGAACCTGTAGTAAGAGCTGAGGTTGAGTTGTGGACTAGGCTCTCTGAGATCTTGGTCTTTTTCCTTTGTTTCTTGTTTAGTGATACCTTCTTGGTCCATTTTCTAAGTTTCCTGTAGGTTTAACAGAGTTTCCTATAGGACGACCTCTTCTTCCTATAGGTATTTCTATGTCTCTTGTAGGAGACCTTTTCCCTTTGATGAGGAAGACCTTGAGACAAGCCTCCTAACATATGTGATGGGAGATTTGGGAGAGTCTTGTCATGATGATCCTTATCCTTGATTTTTCTCAAGAGGGGCTATATTTTCTTGCTGCTTTGGTGAGTCTTCAATAAAAATAGGCGTTTTGGTGGGTGTTTGAGGTCTTCCTTGCCTAATACTTGTGCTCTTTCTTGTCCTAAAGTATAGTGGGGTTTGTCTTTGTCTTTTTCCTTTTGACTTGATAAGTGTACTTAGGGTAGTAAGAGAAGTTGTTTCCTCCTTCTCTGTGGGTTTTGGAGATACCCTTGGTGATTCTTCCCCTTCCTAGCATTGAAATATAGACCTATGTTCTTCCTTTTGTTCTATCTCCTCTTTCCCATTCTCTTTCTCATCCTTGTCTCTCTCTTTCTCTTCTTCTTCTAGTTCCTCACTCTGCTCTTATGTCACCTCTTTTGTTTCTTCTTCTGTCTTTTCTTCATTTTCCTCTTCCTTTTCGTCAACTTTTTCCTCCTATGTTTCCTCTTCATTTTCTCCCTTTGTTTCTTCATCCTTCTCACTAGTAGTGGGGCTTTTGTTATATTCAAGAGCTTGAATTGCTCCCTCTGCTTGCATGTCTCTGAAAGTTGTCCATGTAATAGGGAGTCTTAGGTTTTGTAGAGAATAATCTAGTATTATTTTGATCAACCCATGATGGGCTAGTTGTTGATGTTTTCCCTTGTGCACTTTGATGCTCATATCTATTAGTGATTGAAGAAGAAAGTAGGGTATAGTTAACTTGTTTTGACAAGGTGGATCTGCTTCAAATCTTAGTTCTTGAAGGAGTATGAAATGGTATCCATACACCACACTGTATCTCCCTTCACATCATATATATTTAATGAGGTGCTAACTAACTGCTTTCCAAGGGTATGGAAGGCTTTCTCTTCTTACCCAATTTTTGTCCTCCATTGCCTCCTCCCCTTTCAAAACTAATGTCTTCTTTGCAAGGGTGTTGTTTCCCTTATCTTATTTTCTCCAGGGTAACCCAAAAGGGAGCATGGTTATTCTTCTTATCACTTTAGGGGTGAGTTATACTGATAGTCCTTTCACCACATCAATGGCATGGGTCCTTGTTTTGGATAATTTAGCATCTACAGATAGACACTAATTCACTAGACAAGTATTTGTGCCTAGAACAATAGTTTAAAGTGTTTTAAACTTTTCCTATAAACAATAGATAAGATGATAAGATAGAAAACCTACCTGTAGTTCCGCTTTCCTCTCGTCTCCCTTGTATCGATTCGATCACTCCTTCCCATACTTAATCCACTTGAGAAGTACCTGTAAACACAACAAAAGACAAAAACCGATCAAAGCATATGATCCATTAAATATAAATGAAAGGAATTAGAAACAATTCACACATATAAGCATTAAGAAAGAACACAACATATGGAAAAAGGTTCAAGCACTTTATTAGATAGAAGAAGGAATTACAACCATTAGTGTCTGATTCAGAGTCATTCCTTCGGTTTGGATCCCCTCCACATCACATCAAAAGCAAGACAAACTTGTAGCATCATAACACTTGTTTCAAAGCCAAATCTCATAGCATCATTATCTCCTTACAATTCAACATAGTCCAACCCCTGGTCACTTAGATGAGTGGTCAATTTATAGGAGGATGAAGGAGGTTTTGTCATTAGTGGTGGCATTGAATGGCCTTCCATACTTAGAATTAGTTCCATGGAGGAAGGGATGAGAGGATAGGATGCACCTTAACTCATTCCTCATCCATTTTCGAGCTCATAGGAGTTGATAAGTCAGGGAAACTTCTAGATGACTCCAAAATATAAGAATATTCCCGAGATCCTATGTGAATTTTGCTCAAATTCACCCAACGCAGCCTAAAGAGGGCTTCGGTGCTCTGCAAAGCACCCTGACAATGTATCTACCTATGTTGCAGAGCACCCTAACAGTGTATCTACCTATGTTGGTCCCTTTAGAGACAATTTTTGGATGTCTTAGATCATGAAACTTTTTGGGAAGGAGGAATTCAAAGGGATGACTTGTTTAGGGCATGAAACAACTGAATTTAGGGTTTAATGAGCCCTAAAACATTGACCTGAATGTTGGGATTTGATGTGCCCAAATGGATCGGTAACAGTCCTAGTGACGGGTATGAGTGAGAGAGAAAAGTCTTTGGCCATCTTGTCATCGTATCCTCTCATTCTTTCAATAAAACCCATCCAATTGCACCTTGTAAAAATTTTTACTATAGGAGGGTGTTGATGAATTCTTACTATGTTTGTGGGTTCCATTTTGTTAAAACCCCCTATCATCTTTCCCTGGTTATTTTAGAGGCTTGTATGGATATAATTCAATAATTCTAGCGGGTGAGAGATTTAAATGATGACTCTACAATATAATTCTCCTAGATTGCAACTTCCTTAACTAAATGGAGGATTTTTCTTCATTTTTTTACTGGAAAATATGGGAAGGTATAGCTCCTACCTCACTAGTTACTGTCTAATGAGGAAAACCTTTGATCTCTCCTCCCTTAATTCCCATTGATAATCCTGTAGATGACTTCTCTATATCCTGTAGGTCTTCGAGTAGGATCCTGTAGTTTTTCTTATAGGATCCTGTAGGTGCCTCTGCGTTGCAAAAATTCTCACTATCTCCTATAGGTGTTGCTTCAAGAATTTCGAGGCAATCCTTTTTTTGATGATATCTTAAGATTGCTAATACTCTTTTAGTGTGAGAATCAATTTTTTATTTCCTTATATGGATGATCGTGTGGGATAGTGTGTTGTTTGTCTAAGTACGAGCACCTGTTTTTGGACTGTTGGTCCCACTATCAGTCCATCATTTCAATCACCTCGTAATCATCTCCCACTTCGTTCCTCCATAACTTAACCATTTTTGGCATTATCTCCTTTTTCTTCTGATTTGATTGCTACCATATGTGGAGTGGTCTAACCATTTTCTCCTCATCGACTGACCGAAGGTGGCCAAGTTAACTGGCCACCTTTGCTTATAAAACCAACTCTTACATAATCTACATTTTTTATCATATCATGCTAAAGAGAAAGCATGAGTAAGATGACATATTTGTGGGTAATATGCCTTAATGATGATGTTCGTTGGAGAGTGATGTCCCTGTGTTGTGTATTTGTTGCATATTTTTTTTTATTATTGGCCTCTTTTGATGCTTGTTTCCTTGGATGTACAGGTACTGGAGAGTGATGTTGATGATCTTGTTGTTGTTGCTGAGCTATGGAGGAGCTTCCTTAACCTTGAAATCTCTATGTTGAATATGGCTGCAACCCTATGAAATTTCCTTGGTGGGATAGGCGCCTACAAGAAACCTATAGGATGTCCTGTAGTTGCCTCTCCCCCAAACTTTCATACCTTTTTTCAATTCTAGAGCATGAGGATTGTTGACAAGAGTAGAGGATGGTTCCTGTGAATGGTAGGTGAGAGGTATAGCACTCAGGTATTTTCCCTTTGTCCTTTATTCTCACCCTCTTCTGTTTGTTTTTTTCTTCTTTGAAATTGTATATATATATATTGAATTGACTTATTTGATGGATGCAGGGGTAAAAAGGTGATGAAAGGCATGGTGTGTAGAAAATCTATGATAGGTTAACTCGATAATGAAATGTAAATCAAAGCAGAATACTATAACCTACCTCTACTATCAATTTGTGGAAGCTTAAAGATCAAGCTGAATAATATAACTAGAAGAAGAAGAACCAATGGCACAATACACATGAAAATACTTTGGGGAAAGTCTCTGATAAAAACCCCACACTATTGTATTATCATACATGGTGGAAATACATAGGAATTATACAAATTCTTAGCTCTCATAGCTAGCCAGATCTCAGTACAATCCTCACAGATGCTCACAGACAATCTTGGCTTCTCTTTAGCCTTCTTCTCTGCCCTTCAAGCTCCTATTTCCTTCCGTTGTTCCTTATGGATGATTAGCCTATTACCAAGTGGAAAACTAGCCTTCAAAACTGCGCAATCCTGAAGGATGAATCCTTGACTGCATGCATGAGTTTTCTCCATGAGAAAACACATGCAACTGATAGTACACTATCCTTGAACATTAATCTCAACTGGGTCTTTCTCAGAATAGACATGCATGATTTTCTAATGAGGGAATGTTCAGTTGACTGGAGTAGCACTAGTTGAGTGCATTAATGCATCAATTGACTGTTAACTCACTATTAGTTCCTCAAACAATTTGGAACTAACTTAACTGGACTTAGCTTAGTAAACTGAGTTAACTAATTACAACGCAAATATAACTCAATCTTATCTCCTTAATTTAAGGGATATCTATTACATGACTTCAGAAAGACTTCTAACTTGAATTTCTCCAACTAATTAATTTAAATTGATTAATCAATTATTTCCAAGTAGTTGTTAAGACTAAATTTGATTTTAATTCACAATTTAATCAAAGGACAAATTAAATTGGAATATTCTTGTTGCCATATTTCAACACTCCCTCTCAACAAGAAAGGGATTGTCTGCCACACCGATCTTGTCTCTATGAAACTCGAATTTACACTTTGACAATGCCTTTGTCAAAATGTCAACATCTTGCTCCTCTATCGAGATATACTACAACAATATGATCCTCCTCGCTACACAGTCTCTGAAATGATGATACCAGATGTCAATGTGCTTGGACCTATCATGAAATATTAGATTCTCAGAGAGTTTGATACAATTCTAATTATCATAATAGATCACAGTTGGATCCATCCTCTCATAAAACAAACCAACTAGTATTTTCCACATCTAGATGGCCTCACATGCTGCCTGACTTGCAGCCATGTATTCTACATGTGCCGAGCTGAGTGCAACCGACCTTTGTTTCCTACTGTACCAAGAAACTGCCACTGACCCAAGGCTGAAAATCCCTCCTGATGTGATCTTCTGATCTGATGGACTCCCTACCCAATCTGCATAAATGAAGCCCTGTATCTTCACTCCCTCTATCCGTCTGTACCATAATACATACTGATATGTGCCTCTGAGGTATCTCAATACATGCTTTGTCGCCTTCCAAAAAATCTTGGTAGGTTGAACCATCGCTTGACTCAGCTGGTTCGCTACATAGCACAAATTTGGTCATGTTTTCATTAAGTACATCAGTGAACCCACAATTTGCCTATACACAACAGCCTCTACCACTTCTCTTGAAGTAGCAACCTCGTTCCTCAAGTTACCTGCTAGAGGAGTCTACATGGGCTTGCACTTCTCCATGTTGAATCTCCTGAGTATCTCGTTGGCATACTTGCCCTGAGACACAAACAGCTCCCCATCCTTCTACCAGATTTCCATGCCAAGGAGGTAATGCATGAGACCCATGTCTTTCATCTCGAATTCTCTTGCAAGGTCCTCGTTACAAGACATAGTCAACGAATCATCATCAATCAATATGATATCATCAACATAAAGTACGATGATCAATAGCTTACCTTTCACCATGATGTGGTCCAAGTTCACATCCACTTCACTCTCTGTGAAGCCCAACCCGGTGAAGTATTTGTCTATCCTGGTGTACCAAGCATGAGGTGCTTGCTTCAGCCCGTACAACATGTTAGGTTCCTATACCAATAGGTTTCATTTTTCATGATTGACAGTGGAAGTGCTAAATATGTTCATCCTTGCATGCTGCAAAGGTTCCATATCTTGTATACAGACAAAGAAAATTGAAAAATGAAAAGAGGGTATGCCTTAAAAGAATAATCAAAAGGCAAGAAAATGAATTGGTCAGAAAAAATAGCAAAAATGAATCCCAAAACAAGAGACCAAGAAAGTGGCCAGTCAAAATACCACTGCTATCTTATTTGCAAGTTCAAAATGCGCAAAGATTACCACATTTGATGGATGGCTCAACAGTTCAATCTGGACCATGCCATGTTTAAATTTGTTGTTGTTGTATAAAGAAAGAATATTTGTCCAAACAGTTCAAGCTTGGCAGATGAGTAGATATATAGAGAAATTAAGGAGCCCAACTACTTAAATTGGGCCCTTGGAAAAGATAAGGGTACATTTAGATAGGAGGGCAGTCAAAAGAAAGGAAGACAATCAGGGTTTGCCAGTTCAATGGAACCCAATCCAAAGGAAGAAAAAATGCTAGGTGTATTAGGCTAGGTAGGCAGTTTGAGGTTGCAGAAGCAAGGTTATAATTACTTTTTGCCTTGTCAAGGAGGACTCATCTCATCAATGACACTGGTACCATGGCAGTTATTTGGTTTCATGACTTCGGAAGCATGACTAATTCCCCTTCATTCCCCAAAATATCACTTACTAACATCCCCTCAAGGACCTTGGGATTTTCCCGAAAAGTCCAGTTTCACTCCATTTTTTATGAAATACCAAGTTGACATCTGAGTTGACTTAGTGAAAAGAAGCCACATTTCTTGTGTAAATTTGATCATTTCACAATCCATTCATTTCCCTATGCCTAAGTTTTCATTCTATAAAATTAAGTATTCATCCATGCACTTCCCAAATCCATAAAGTCATATTAACATCTAATTTTATTATATTAGCTCCCTAAAAACATTTTCCCATCCCTATTACACAAAAAACTATATAAATAACCCAAAAATATAGATATCCCCACCCTCTGGCACTATAGCCATACAATTCAAAGTTCGGGAAATATTAAGTCCATTTGGGACTCTATATTAACCCTTCCGCGTTCATATAACCTCGGGGTTTATTTAGCGCCAGGCTAAATAAATAGCCACACTTACCCTCCCTAGACCATACCATTACCCCGCGCATGCATTCCATTTGGGTTTTATTGATATTTGATTAATAAATAACTATATCCGTGGCGCGAACATTAAATCCTTAACCTAAGGTCTAAACCCACCCGAAACCATACAAAAATCAAAGTTTATCGGGTGCGCTCCTGTGATAACGCCCGATCATATTTCCCTCCCATCCATCGTCGTATCGGCTCCCCCAGATCTGACGGTCCTAATTAATATCAGACATGCCTCGTTCATGGTACGTTAGTACCCGATGGTCGAAGGTTTCACCGTCGTACACGGGGACACCTGTTGGCCTCCTATTGCATCGGGCCACCCCTGACAATTACCGCTCTCGTATCAAAGGCGGTCCAATGGAAACCGCTTACCACTCTGCCCCTCCACCTATGTCACCGGATGACGTTGCATCCACGTCGCCTGCCACTGCTCTGTACCTGCGCCATGTCATCCACTGACGTCACTGCCCTACCATCATGTCAAGTGCCACATCATCATCCACGTCATGTGCCACATCATCCTCTGTACCCGCTACGCGACAAAAATAAATCATGATGACGTCATCCCCGAAAAGCACCAAAAGGTCCAAAATTGGTTAAAAAGTCGCGAAAACGATTATTTTTCTATTATTTCTATTTTCGAACCCGCAAACAATGTGCATGCGCTTTCATGACCAAATCGCCTCTAGAGCTCATACAGTCCATCAACCTGCAATTCGGCTCCACACCATGACCCCACAGCTCGAGTTTTACCTGCTAACTATCCTCGGCGCCTTAGAGACAGGTATTTATCCATCTTTCCACCTGAAAACCCTGTTTCATTTATAGTCTCTGTTAAAAATCGCCTAAAGCCCCTGTAATTCACATCCGAAGGTGCTCCTCCTATAGGCTATCACTCACCATCCTGCATGCATCATCCGAGCTGTTGATTCACAAACGAACCTATGAGTTCAAGCCATTACCTCAACAAATGGGCCATTTCCATACACCTTGCATCCATTTTCTCCCATAGAGACTCCGAAAATTGCTCAAGCATTGAATTGAAGTGGTCCAGCACCCTGTTACTTCTGTGTTAATCCGGTTTTTTAAAGGGAAATCCTCAGCTTCTTTTTTCCCTCTGCAAGATTTTCTCCCCTTCGGGCAAAATCCAATTCCATTTCCTTGGCATTCCCTCCACATATTGCAATTCAACAAGTTTATGTAAAGGAAACCTTGTCTAAGTTATGCAAATTGGTTATTTTACAATAGACTGTACACTGTGAGGTCAGTGCCAGATAAGAAATAGTCTCCAGCATCTTGACAATAGCCTCACAGCCTGAGTCCTGTCACCTGTTGCTGCTTACACCTGTATTGTAATCAAAACACAAACAATATAAACATGGAGGCTCCAGTGGCTCTCAACATTGCTCCTTTGAATGCTCCACACATGGATTTAGAGTGGTTACCTTTGGCAGACAGAGACTTCCAGATCAAGTATATGATGGGCCTCAGGTCTCACCTTAAAACTGTGTGTCACTTCAGAAACAACCACAGGAATAACATTGATACCCTGGGAATTTGGCAATCTAGTATGCCCATCTACTACCTCTCATCAGTCAATGTGCTTCCTGACTTCATTCGTCTGTGTCATGCAAACTATGACCCCACTCAGAGAGCAATCCTCACTCCAGATGGGTCTGTGCTGTTCTATATCACTCCACCATCTATAAATGAAATGTTGAACTTTGAGCCACCTCAGCCTCTGGTTCCTCTTACAATGAAGCACTTACTTGATCAGTGTGCAAAGCTCTCTAGTTTAGAAATAGCAAGGGTAGGCAAGTTTTTTATGGAGCCACAGTGCCAGGTCGATCATCCTCCACCCTACCACCAACTGTCATTCAATGAAACAGGCAGACTCCTGGTAGATATGATTTCCTACATTCTAGGATGCAAGACAGGAGAATTTGTGGATGAAACTGTGTTTCTGTTATTGACCATGTTCAGTCCAAGACAACCCCCTGCTGTCATGTATGAATATGCCACCTTCATAGCCAACAAAATACAGGAGCAATTTATGATGATGGAGAGAGAAAGAGTGTTCAAATATACCTCCTACATTTACCATCTGTTGTTGTACTATCACCCTGATAGTTTCAAAGTTCCTCTCAAAAGAGTGGACTCAAAAGGAGAAAGAAGATCTGTTATCTTCTGGACCTCAGTTTTCCATGAAGTCCACTACTCTTCCTACACATATTGTGAGTTTGTTGACATGTTTATCTACCCAGCCACTTGCGTATTGATGATGACTCCTCCTGGCCGACTCACTGCTGAAATGCAAAGAATCCTACATCTTTCAAAGGGCTACAGCATTGGTGATTGGTATTTCTACCAAAACCACATAGTGATCAGAATTTATGGGTGTAAGTTGCCTCCCTATAAGCTACCTAGATATGTCCTTATGAGACTTTTTTCCTTAGAATACTTCAGGAAGTTTAGTAATGTTGATTTGACACATTTTCATGGGAAAAACAAGAAAGCACAACTTAAAATCAGACATCAATTGGGTCCCTTTCTTTTCAATAAGAGGGAAGAAGCTTGGAAGGATGCAGACAATATGCTAAGAGAAGAACTCATGTTGAAGCAAAGCTTCTTTTGGGCACCATATGACCCTGAACACTTTATAAGCCTTAGAAGAATCAAACACAGGCTTCCAGGTTATGTGCACCAGCCAATCCCCCACATTGAACAATATGCTAATCAACAAGAATGGGTAGAGGGCACATTAGATGATGAAGAGCTTACTGAAGAAGAAAGATTAGAAAAAGATATGAAAGACCATGAGAAAAGAATTGACCTATAATATGTTGCACAGGTCACTTTCACACGGCCTCAACATATTGGAGCAAGCACATCAGCTTATACACCTCCACAACAGCAAGCTAAAGAGGCCATTTCATCAGTAGGGAAGGGCAAAGAAATTGAACATTCAGAACAAGAAAGTACAATGGAAGAGAAACCATCCACAAATCAGGGAAAGGGCCAAGAACAAGGCCCTTCAATGCAACAAAAGGCAGCTGAGATCCCTGTATTGCAATCTCCTCATAATGAGGAAAGATCTAAAAAGAGGGACAAAATGGAAGAAAAACCTACAGGTGCATCCACCAAACAGGAAGGTGAGAAAAGACAGAGGCTAAACCCTTATTCAGAGGAGGAAATTACTGAGGAAACTACAGCCAATGTCAGAGGTGAAGGGACTTCTGAACAGCAGATCCCTCCTATTGTGGAGACATCAGCCAGCTCCTTTCAGCAGGAGCAAGAGAGACAATCAGGTGGGGAGGTTTCATCCTGCAAACAACAGACCAGGTAGGGCTCAGATATCAAACGAGCATTCACCGAGATCAAAGCTAGAAATGAGCCAATAAGGTTTCAGCTTTACAATCAATTGATGAGAATGGCACCAACAAATCAACGAAGACTGATGGCCGCATGTGACATGCAAGCAAGAAAGATGACACTTTGTCGCTTCAGACCTACTATATAGTAGCCACAGTCAGCTGCAGACTACATTAGAACCAATCTAGAGGTCCTAGCCAAAGACATACATCCAATAGACCAGATTGAATTGCATAAGCAGGCTAGAGAAATGGTTTACTTCACGTTAGCAGATAAGGCTCTAATGGCCCATAGATTGCAGAATTCTTTGTATAATACTTCTACCCAATTAGAGCTGGAGAAAGCCTCATCATTGGCCAAGGATGATAGGATAAAAGCCTTGGAAGAGATCATTATAGAGTTGGGACATGATCCCAAAGATCCCAAAGGCACACAGGCCTTAATCAGAAAAAAGGAGGAAGAAATAATATCCCTGAGAAAACAAATGAAGCTGCCAGCAACCATACATCCTCAAATTGCAGAGGTAGCACAACAACAGGAAGTTGAGGATGTGGTTAGCTTGCTTATGAGGATGAACCAAAGGCTGTTAGACAAAGAAAAAGCATTGGAAGAGGCTCAACAAGGGAAACAACCAGAGTTGGCCCCTCAGCCACCCCAAACAGCTCCAATAATCACAGCTCCTCCTACAACAGTCACTATAGAAGCACCTCCCCTGGATCCAACTTCAGCAGCAGGTGCCTCAACTTCAGCAACAACTACAACAGTAGCATTGCAAGAGGCCAGCTTGAGCATGGAAGCTATGATGAAAGAAATTAAGGCTCTAGAATTATAGATGGCAGAAATGAAGGAGACCAAGGAAAATCTAGCCAATGTTGAGGCTAGTTATGATAAATCAAAGATGACAGTTGCCGAGAAGACCAGGGAAGTGAAAGCCCTAGAAAACAAAATAAAGGCCTTGGAGAAGGACCTCACTCTCCATAGAACCCTGACTGAAATAAAAACAATTTTGTGGGATAAGATTGGCAAAGCTATTGCTGATCAATGGACAACAATACAAACCATTTTTGACCAGATAGAATTGATGGCAGTAGCTCAATATGAGACTCAAAAGGCTAGAGCATTATTGGCAAATAATCATGAGCAAGCTAATCATTTGTTTCATTTTTTGAATACTCGTACTGGTGAGCAGCTAGCAGCTTTAAACATTCAGAACATGATATAGACTATTGTAAGACTCAAAAAAGTGCTGACGATGAGAAATTTTGCTCAAACTATAGAAAGAAAGTGTCAGGAAATGCAGACAGAGGTGCATACCTTCAGACAGAAAATTGCAAATTTACAGAGCAAAGGTTTACCTAGCCTGGTCACTAGCACTCGAAAGCTGTTAAAGTAGGAGCAGTATGCATACAAGCTAAATATTTATGTGCAGAATCAGATTACAGCATCATCAAGTGGCTCAGAAGAAACAGTGCCTCCCTCTAGACAAAGTTTGTATGATAAACTAGAAGACTTGTTTTACATTGAACATGAGATAGCACATATCTTTCCAGTTTGGCCAAATTATTATACATACACTGAAGCTGATGAGATATTATTTAAATTAAGAAAACATCAATTGCCAACAGATCAGTGGTGGGAAAACCTGCTTGGGATTCTGAAGTAGTTTTGATTCTCTTCTTATAAATTGTCTGCATAACAGGCAAATTGTATTATATGGATCTGCTATCAAGAATTCAAATCGACAGTAGATGAAATTAGCGCTAAAAAGCATTCAAGCAAACTACATAGGTGGCAAATGACAGCATGCCCAGGACAACACATCAGCAAAGCAGGCATCGACCAACTATCAGAGTTAAAGAGTCAACAACAAATAGGACACCTGCAGTAGCCAGTAAAGCGCATTTATTTCCTCAGTTATTGTTGCGCAGTTTTTTCCTACATGAGTTATTCCTTCTGTCACTGTAGATGGATAAATTTATGTCCAGATATTTCCCTATGGGATATTTTGTAAACTCCTATAAATACTTGCTAAAGAGATGTATTATTGTTGGCTCGTGAATATCATTCTGGACCTGCGCTGTATATTTTTGAGAACTCTTCAGAAATAAAAATTGCTGGAATGCTTTGTTGGTGAACTTACTGTTGTGGAATCGATGGCAAAAGGATAGATTGCAGGATTCTCGTGTTAATGCATGGATCAATAAGTCTTTTGTACTCTCATTTTACTGCATTTGTGTCTTACTTATCATCTAAATATCATGTTCTAAGTTACAGGAAAGAAGAATAACCCAGAATTTACTTTGTTGTACTCTGAGTTCAATTCCTGTAATTTTTTGTGTTTTCCACAGGACTAGCATAGGCAAGAATTCTTGATTTCTCTTGTCTTCCTGGTTCTTTCACTCTAAACATCATCAAGGAATTCTTAACTGCTCCCTGAAATTTTTAGACAATTTCCCTCTGTTAATATAATGAAAATTTCTTAATTGCCTTTCATTTCTTGACTTCAGTTCATCTTATTTCAGCTTCAAAGTTGTTATGTGTTTAATTATCTTGC